>CM038677.1:294483245-294664118 GCA_021605205.1 Aegilops longissima
GGTCCTCTTGTCCGATCACCTTTGATCGCGAGGGACCACCACTAATATCCGTCATGGCGGATCTGCGCGTGGTCTTAGACCCAATCATTGGCCGGATTTCACCTCACTCGAGTCCTTATGCATGGCAGCGGCTGAACCTGCTTTATCGAGGATACTGTCGCAAAATGGGTATAGACCCTCGAGGATCAAACCCACCAAAAGCGACCTTTAAAGGCGTCATCCGGTGTAGAGGCCCATTATGCGGGCTCAATCACTGGAAGTGGTCTTCGGATCTCCGGACAACTTCAGTGAGAGCTAATCTTTGATATCGTCCCGTTCGCGGCGGCTATCATGCCTTTTTTCGGCGCACCGCATTTCAAAGATTCAATGCGGTACCGCATTACGCATACCTCAAGCTCAAGATGCGGGACCTAAAGGGGTCATCACGGTCAATGGAAACACAGGCGCTTCGCTCCGTCACGGAGGAAGCGAGCTGCGGCCCTCGCGAAAAAGCACAAAGCAGCCTTTTAAGGCAATCCACCGATTCGGCGATCAAGCCCCGGACACCGTCAAGCGTCCGGGTAACACCAACAGAGATCACAGCGCACGTTCAGAGCTCACCTAGCAATTCGGCCCCTGCCCTAGTCTCAGTACAATGGCAAAATCCGTCCCGCGCGTACATAATTACGCACTGAAAATAGCATGGGTATCGGCGGGGGCACGATCACGGCACATTCCACAATGCGGCTCAACTGCACTAGGGGCTTACTACCTTTATCATTCTCTCTCTTTTAGGACTTTACTCTCTAGAAGCCCTATCCGGCAGTATGATAGCCGGACACACGATACAACACCCAAGGAGGCAGGAAGCTACGTCGTGCAATGGAATCCCCATGTGGTCTCTGATAACGAGTGAAATACCTGCTTTAAATACTAGCTCGCAGCTTGCCCTTGGACGGGACATGTCAAATATTCCCATTTTTTGCTTATCGCACTGCTTGTATCGGTATGCATCAATGAATTTCTTAAATAAACAATGCATAGCACTAGTCTATTATTGCATTCTATCTTCTTTTATATATATGTTCATTTATGACAATCAGCACCCGTACACTCTAGTACGGCCAATACGCTAGGGGATTCCGTATACCCCATAATTCGGCGTGAGAAGTCCGAACAATTTCGACAGTGCGGCACCCCGAACTTATAGCATTATATGCATCAGCTCCGAATCATGTCTTGGGTCAATAGTTGGGTTTGCCTGCCTCCCATGTTTTGGTACCTTACGTTCCGCTATATTGGCTAAGGTAGCACTGGGAGAACTACTGCGATTGTGCCCCGGTTCTTCCAGCCGAGCACCTCAGTAGAGAATGCTAAAACTGACTGCCATGATGAGGCAAGAGTTGGTTGTTGTTCGAGAGGTCTCAAGTCCCTAAAGACATTTTCTACTTCGGGCAAGGAGTTGGCCTTGTCTGACTTAGGCGTGTATAGCGCCCCAAATTCGGCCTTCCGAAGACTAGGGGCTTCACCAAAATTTAAAATTGTAGACTTATATGGCTAAGTGAGAGCGATAAAGCATTATAGTCCGATTAGTGGTTAGTTCGCTAAACACCTCCTCGAAAAGACCCAAAATGGGAAAAAGAGTGCTCAGATTTATCCCAAACACCCGGCATTAGTTGCATGGGGGCGAGAACCGACGACTAGCAACTCTCAGATTTTATAAACGGCCGCACAGAAGGTAATATTTTAAATACAAAAGCATTGCATAACGCACATGAATTAGTTTTCATAAATACAGGATCACATGAGCAAGTTCATTCAAAGATTACATCTTTGGTACACTCGTCCGCCACGAGACGGGCACCCTTCATGACACCTTCATAATACATTTCGGGGTGGCGATGCTCCTTGCCCTGTGGCGGCCCCTCCTTCACTAGCTTCTCGGCGTCCATCTTCGCCCAGTGCACCTTCGCACGGGCAAAAGCCTTGCGTGCACCTTCGATGCAGACGGACCGCTAGATGACTTCCAACCGTGGGCAGGCATCCACAAGCCGCCTCACCAGGCCAAAGTAGCTGTTGGGAAGGGAATAGCCAGGCCACATCCGGACTATAAGGCCCCTCATGGCCTGTTCGGCCGCCTTGTGGAGCTCGACCAGTTGCTTCAGCTGGTCGCTCACGGGCATCGGGTGTTCAGTCCCAGTATACTGCGACCAGAACAACTTCTCCGTCGAGCTTCCCTCCTCGGCCCGGTAGAATTCCACGGCAACAAACACACTGCAGGGCAGATCTGCGAACGCTCCTGGAGAGCTCCGAACTCGGGTAAGTAAAAGGAAATTTTCTTTCGCATGCTTGCTTTGCATAATGAATGCCTTACCCGCCGCTATCTCCTTCACCGCCTCAATTTCTTGGAGGGCCTTTTGGGCTTGGCTTTGGCATGTTTCAAGCTTTGAGGGCCTTGCAGCTTTCGGACTCTCGCGTCTTCGAGTCAAGCAAAAAAGGACTCGTGCTTCTTCACGAGCGCCTGGAGCTCTTGCTGCACCTCGCCTACTCGCGCTTTGTGTCTTTCTCGCTCGATGCGCTCCTTGGCCGCTTTGTTTTCGGCCTTGGACAGCGCCTGCTTCAGGGTCACCACTTCGGTCATGGTCCCTGATACATTCATGATGACCCTATTATCTTGCAACCAAAACTTTTTTTATATAGATAGGGTATTACTTAACTTCATTCTCCTCGAGCTGCCTCTTGGCAAGGCCGAGCTCTTCCTCAGACCGCTCAAGGTCGTGCTTCAGCGTGGCGACCTCCGCAGTACGTGCGATAGCGGCTAGCAGTGAAGCCTCCATACGCATATAGACATATTTGGATTAGACTCCTGTGGTTATTATTTGATCCTCTATTCGGCTTTTTCTTTGCGAAACGCCAAACAGAGCATCAGGGGCTACTGTCTATGTGGTAACATTTTCTTATAATTTAATTACTTACCTCAAAGCCTGTTAGGAGGCTGGCACAAGCTTCGGTTAGTCCGCTTTTGGCAGACTGAACCTTCTCGATCACCACACTCATAATAGTGCGGTGCTCTTCGTCGATGGAAGCGCCTCGAAGCGCTTCCAACAAATTTTCCGGTGCCTCTGGATGGACAGAGGCCACCGGCGTGGGCGGCTTGTCTCCCTTAATAGGGAGTTGCTGCGGAATCGGAACCGAAGGCTCGGCGTGGTGTCGGACGGCGGCGGACTTGAGCTGTGGAGTCTTGCTCCCTTTGCGCCCAGGGCCCGGAAGGTCGCCTCGAGGCGCCTATAGGACCACCTCCCCTCGGCTCGGTGCTCTGGCGGACAACACTTCGGCGTTGTCCGTAGGGCGGGGGGTAGAAGCGGTCGGAAGTGAACCGCTCTTCATATCCGACGAGCCCAAAGAATCACGTGACGAAGATATGTCGATTCGGGCTCTAGGCGGACTGCATAATCGTGTTCGGCATGAGGAGAAGCAGTTCGATAAAGCAGACCAATAATCGTTATGATATCCAGATACTTACGACTTTGCCAGGGGCTTGTCCCTGAGCAGCCACTCGTCGCCGCTGTCAGCGGCCGTCGTGGAGTAGTGCGGAAGGAGAGTTCTTCCCTTCTTGGACCCTTCGGCCCCCTTGGTTGGGGCGGCCTGCCTTTTCTTGTCTCCCCCGGCTGGAGGGGGAGAACCTTCATCTTCCTCCTCCTCGCTTTCACGAGAGGAGTGCGTCTCAGAATCATCGGACGATGAGTCCGATACCACCTGATGCCGGGAACTCTTTCGGGTCCCCTTGGCCTTCTTCTTGGCCTTCTTCTCCGGCACCTCATAAGGTGCCCGAGTCAACATCTCCGTCAGGAGAGCATCTGCTGGATCTTCAGGAAAAGGAGCTGGGCAGTCGATCTGCTCTGCCGTCTCCACCCAGTCCTATTAAAGGCATGGGAAGCTGAGATCCTGCACATGATTAAACTGGGGAGAATAAATACCCTATAAGGGATAAAGAACTTACCGGTTTCGCGAGGCGCTTCGTGCTAAGTCCACGGTCCTCGGTTAGGGAAGGGGGGACCTCAGCGCCCTTGAGCAGCACCTTCCAGACTTCCTTGTGCATCGTGTCAAAGAGCTCGCGCAGAGTCTGGTGTCGGGCCGGGTCGAACTCCCATAGATTGAACGCCCGTTGTTGACACGGGAGGATCCGGCGGAAGAGCATGACCTGGACCACGTTGACAAGCTTGATTTTCATGTTCATCATGTTCTTGATGCAGGTCTGGAGTCTGGTCAGCTCTACCGGGTTACCCCAGGGCAGGCCCTTCTCTTTCCAGGAGGTGAGCCGCATAGGTATTCCGGATCGGAACTCGGGGGCCGCCACCCATTTGGGGTCGCGCAGCTCAGTGATGTAGAACCACCCCGATTGCCACCCCTTTATGGTCTCCACATAGGAGCCCTCAAGCCATGCGACATTGGGCATTTTGCCCACCATGGCGCCTCCCCATTCCACTTGCTGGCCGCCCACAACCTTCGGCTTGACATTGAAGGTCTTCAGCCACAGGCTGAAGTGGGGCCGGATGCGGAGGAAGGCCTCGCACACGACGATAAATGCCGAGATGTTGAGGATGAAGTTGGGGGCCAGATCATGAAAGTCCAGCCCATAGTAAAACATGAGGCCGCGGATGAACGGGTGAGGAGGAAATCCCAGTCCGTGGATGAAGTGGGTAAGGAAAACTACCCTCTCATGGAGCTCTAGAGTAGGGACTATCTGCCCCTCATTGGGCAGCCGGTGCGCGATATCCGCGTTCAAGTATCCGGCCCCCCGTAGATTTTTTATGTCCTTCTCCGTGACGGAGGATTTCATCCACTTTCCTCCCGCTCCAGACATGGTTGGGGCGGTCTGAGGAGAAAGCTGTGAACTTGGGTGTTGGAGCTCGAGTGCGCGAGAATGGATGAGCGAGGAGGAAGAAGGCGTGGGTGAAAAAAGGTGAACCATTATCCCTTTATAAAGGCGGACGAAACTATACGCCCCCACTAGCCTGGTTAACTTGCTTATTCCCCAAGCGCCGCGATTGATGGTGCGGTTGGGTTAACCACGCCCGTATTGATGAGAATCCCGTGATAAGGGGACATGATCTCTGCTTCGACGAGACGTGCCAAGGAAACCGCCTCGCGATATGCGCCAAGGCTGGTTGAGAAAAATGGCTCAATTATAACCGGGCCATGGTATGATGTCATGATATCAAATGTGTCAGCAGGTCGGATTTGTGGAAATATTATTCTATGTATGGTGGTATGTGGAACTTGTTTTGCAGAGCCGGACACTATCCTTGTGTTCAAGATCTTCTATGGAGTATTCGGAGGAGGAACCCGCCTTGCAATACCGAAGACAAACTGCTGCCGGACTCATCGTCATTGAAGCTGGTTAGGGAGCTCACGAGGAGTCTGGATTAGGGGTATCCGGCAGCAATTTGTTGGACTATGAAGATACAAGACTGAAGACTTCGTCTCATGTCCGGATGGGACTCTCCTTGGCGTGGAAGGCAAGCATGGCAATATGGATATGTAGATCTCCTCCCATTGTAACCGACTCTGTGTAAACCTAGCCCCCTCCGGTGTCTATATACACCGGAGGGTTTAGTCCATAGGACATGAACAATCATACCATAGGCTAGTTTCCAGGGTTTAGCCTCTACGATCTCGTGGTAGATCAACTCTTGTACTACTCATATCAACAAGATCAATCAAGCGAGAAGTAAGGTATTACCTCCATAGAGAGGCCGAACACAGGTAAACATCGTGTCCCTGCCTCATGCTACCATCCGCCTTAGGCGCATGCGATTGGGACCCCTACCGAGATCCGCCCGGTTTGACACGGCAGTGACCATAATGAGCATATTGTTACATACTATCGGTGTCAAAACCGGTGGATCTCGGTAGGGGGTTACAACTGCGCGCCTAGGCGGATGGTAACGAAGACAAGGACACGATGTTTTTACCTGTTGGGCCCTCTCGATGGAGGTAATACCTTACCCTACTTGATTAATATTGATGATATGGGTAGTACAAAGTAGATCTACCACGAGATCAAGGAGGCTAAACCTAGAAGCTAGCCTATGGTATGATTGTTGTTCGCCCCACGGACTAAATCCTCCGGTTTATATAGGCACCGGATAGGTTAGGGTTACCGAGTCGGTTACAATGGTAGGAGATCTATATATCAGACGCCAAGCTTGCCTTCCACGCCAAGGAAAGTCCCATCCGGACATGGACTAAGTCTTCAATCTTGTATCTTCATAGTCTTGGAGTCCGCCGAGATGATAGTTCGCTATCCGGACACCCTAGTCCAGACTCCTCGGTAGCCCTCGAACAGGCATCAATGACGCATTTAGTCTGGCGCGCATATTGTCTTCGGCATTGCAAGGCGGGTTCCACCTCCGAATACTTCATAGAAGGTTTTGAACACCAGGAGAGTGTCCGGCTCTGCAAAACAAGTTCCACATACCAGCGTAGAGAGAATAATTTTTGCACAGATCTGCTGATGTACTCCGCGGCGTGACATCACACCACGGCCAGGCCTTTATATGAATCGTTTTTACCGTTCCACCTTAGCGCGTTTAGCGAGGCGGTTTCCTTGGCACGTCTTATCAAAGCATAAATCGTGCCACCTAATTCCGGGATTCTCATCAATACGGACGTGGGTAACCCAACCGTGCCCGTTGGCACGCCTCCTCTATCAAAGGCGAGTCCTAATCGACCACGGGGAGGGCTCTTGGTTTTCAACCTCTTTATAATGAGACCAAGGCCCTCTTCTTTTTTATACCCTCCATCGAGTTGCCTCGCGCTTCGAGTTCTAACACCCAATGCTTCAGATTTAGGCGCTTCGGACCTTCGACGATGTCCGGCTCCAACCAGCACGGCCGATGGATGTCTTCTTCCGTCACGAAGAAGATGTGCTAAAACTGTGAGACGCCGAGTATCTAACCGGCGAGATTTCGTGATAGGCTGCCTGCTCGGGGCAGGTCATACCCACTCTGAGCCCGGCGAAGCGTGGTGTTCGTGTCTCACTTCCTTCGGGTTTAGGCTTCCCGACGGATCCCTTTGTGCGGGGCTCATGTTTTATTATGGGCTGGATTTCCATGACTTGAATCGAGTCCATCCTCCATATCTCGCATTCATTGTCGTATGTCTGAGGCCTTCCTCCATATTACCCCTCACTTTGGATTGTGGCTCAAGACCTTCAAGGTGGAGCCAAAGATGATCAAGGGCAGCAAGCGAGTGCGGAGGGGCGGTCATAAGCAAATGTGCTGATGCTCCGTGGCCGAGGGCTCTTTTCAAGAGGAGCTTGGTTTGTGGCAACAGAGTGGTTTTATATCACCGCTCGGGGGCACCAAATGGGTGGCGCTTCCGCCTTCCGGCCAGTCCACCAAAGCGGGTGGCGTCATGGGTCAACAAGGGGCTCGACTGGGGCCGTAAGGGCGTTCCTTTGTTGCAGGTCCTTCGAGACCTCCAATAAGAGAGATCAATCTAGTTTCGATGGCGCAGAGTTATGTTGATTCGGCGTATCTGCCTGCAAACGCCCCCTCCGCTTTGTGGGAATTTAATCTGGAGGAACCACGAGCTCTGCAAAATTTTATGGGTACGACGCCCGTGGAGATGTATAAACTGTTCTTCGGATCACAAGAAAAGTGTCCGGACCTGACTGACGACGTAGGACTGAGCTGCAATCGCCCAGATACTCAAGTAAGTAGTCCGGTAACCGTACAGTCTGTTCATTCATTTATCATATACATGCCCTTTAAAGGAGCCGTTTCTTGAACAGGAGTGGATAGCCAAGGCCAAATTAATAAGGTGTTCGGCCCCCCTCCCAGAGACCACGCCGGATCCCATGCTGACCAAGATGTTGAAGGCCGCGCCTTTTAAAGAAGGCGAAGGGGGGAGCAGGGAAGCAACTGCCTCCACGAAGGAGGCTTCTAAGGAAGGAGGGATCAAAAGTCCCACCCTCCAAGGAGAGAAGAGGACAGCTTCGGAAGATCCGGAGGTCAAGGCCTCAAAGAGGGGAAAGAAATCTTCGTCAGAGAGTCCGGCGTTGGGAAGTAACCCAGCCGCACTGTTTCCCCAAGGGGATCAGCCCTCCAGCGAGCCGTAAGTAAAAAAGAAGAGGTCTTGTAAATAAGGAACCCCTGCATTTATTTCTAAAGATAACTGAAATTGTACCTTGTAGTTCGGATCTCAGCCCTTCTCGGCAGAGCTCGTCTTGAGGATCTTCTTCCGGAGATGATGGAGAGAAAGCGCCTCCACCTGTCGCACCCTCATGCGGAGGCGGACCACTCGAGGTGTCGTCGCGGACGGTTCCCCAAGTCCGCGGGGCGGAAGGTCGGCGCCAAGTGGTGTCTTGATCGGAGGAGTGAAGGATCTGCTTTCGAGGCGGCGGCTATCTCGGAGGATCACCGTGTGCTAATGGGTATGGTGATTGAAAGAGTTGCATCCAGCGGAGAGCGGATTGCATGAAACCGTCGAAGCTTCTTGACGGGGTTCAAAATCTTATAAAAATGATGTACCTTTTGACAGTTATGCATATGGAATGCGCCTGTATAGATAGTAGCCTCGAGACTCGGTATGTTGTCAAAATTGACAGCGTGCGAGGATCAAATCTCGATCATAACATATCGCCGCTCCTAAATAGGTGGTGGGCGTCCGTGGCCAGCCGGACTGATGAATATGCCGAACTAAGCGGCGACTTGACGAAGGCGGATCACGGACATCACGCTGGTCAATAAACGGTTTGACGAGTCACAAGGTATGCGACTTCTACGCGGACACCTGGTAAGGGAGCTTGACGCCCATGCCTTACGACTTGTATGCTTAATGCAGATGGTGCCTCTGCTGTGGAGGAGCTGCGGGCGGAACTCGCCCGAGCGAAAGAGCAAGCCAGAAATAGTAATGCGTCCGCTTTAAGGGCGGCCGAAGAGCTAGAAGCCGAATGGGCTGCTCACTGCCGAAGCAAAGAGGAAATGGACGATATGGCCAGAAAATTGAAGGATACTACCGACCGCTGCGAGGTTCTTGAAAAAGAATGTCAAACGGAGCAAGAGGCCCTGAAAAAGGCCACCGCCGAATCCAAGGATGCCCGTTCCACTTTGAGAGCGGCCAAGGAGGAGCTGAGTCAGGCCGGGTCTATTGCGGCTGGAAAACCGTTTCGCTGCGGAGAAATATCGGATCGAAGTATGCTCAGTTGGACAAGTTGTGGAGTTCGGAGGATGCTTATCTGGACTTAGCGAAGGCCATGGACGCGATTGAGCACTTCCGAGGCCAAAAGGGGCACAAAAGGGAAGAGCTATATTGGTCGCAATTCCATAGTCCGGAGTGTCCTCTTCCGTTGACCGATCGGTTGGCCGAATGGGCCGAGCTGAATCGATTATCTGGACTTGCCATGAAGCATGTCATGACTCATTTGTGGCCAGGCGGACCCCAGCCGAAGAGTTATTTTGGCTTATTGCAGCAGTTCCTTGGTGCGGTACCGCGTATCGACGCAATGAAGCGGTCGGCGTGCATTGAGTGAGTGCGGATGGCTCTGGCCCATGTCAAGACATACTGGGCGGAGATGAAGGCCACCGATGTTGCGTCCCAAGATTCAGACAGAAGCCGAGTACCTGCCGAGCACTATTTTGAGAAAGTCCTGTAGGGCGCTCGTTTAATCGAGACGCAGTGCTCGAAGGATATCATGTTTAAATGACATGTATGATTTGTGAAAACAATGTTTCAATATAATATAAGAGATTTTTATACTTGTGCATTCAAGTAGTAAACTACTCCTGTCTTGGCCGTTGATGTATATGTATATATAACCTGAAAGATGGCAGTCCTTGGTTTCAGCCCCCACGCACATAGTGCGGGGTGTTTGCAAAGAAGGCGCTTTTCACATAATCCAACGTCTTGGTCCTGTTAAGGAGGTGGTAGTGTAGCAAACTAGGCAACGGACTATAATGCTTTATCACTTTCACTTAGCCATATGAGTTCGAGGGTGGGGCTACTATATAGCCCACGGGGCACCGCAATCTCCGAATTAAAGTGCGTATGCTCGACCGAAAGCGGTCCTTCGTTAATCGAAGGAATCCTAAACATTCCGATGAGTCATCGAGTTGTTGACCAGTCTCTCGCTATATCATGACAGTCAGTTTGGCTTTCTCTCTTGAGGTGCTCGCTTTGGCGAACCGGGCACAATCGCAGAGTTCTCCACGGTGCCGCGTTAGCCGATAGAACGGGCGTAAGGCAGCAAAACGTGAGCCGGGCAAACCCAACATTTGACCAAAGACATGATTCGGAGCTGATGCATATAAGGCCTAACTCGAGACGCTGAATACTCCCTAAGGTATTCCGTCTTTACAAAAATGGGCAGAATAATGCCCTAAGCCCCTGGTGTCCAGGTACGCGCAAAAATTCGGGTGCGGCCAATGCCAAAACGCCAGCCTCCTCCTCGGTTATAGTAAGAAACCGAGGGATGTATATCAACAAGAGACAGTAAAAAAGGTTTACGCAGGGTCTTAATCTGAAAAGAATCCTTGCAACGGGTCCCTACTGCACGTCTGTGCCTGTGTCTCCGTTGTGCCGTGTCCTGGACAGGTGTAGCATGTTGTTCATCTGTAAAAGAGAGGAACTTAGTTTAAAAGAAAAAAGATCGTGCGAAGTATGTACTTTATATTAAATAAACAGAGTGCGATTCGAAGAAGTGAATAAGATTGAGCTTTATTGTGTCTTGCATGCAACCCCTTGTATGGGGGTATGCCGCTAGTGGGCCCCGGACTCGTCTAGCCGTGTCCGGAGTTTGAATGACCTATTCAGGTTCTTTGACTAGCGGAGCCGGATAGGTGTGGGGCTGTCGAGGCAGTCTCACGTTCCTCCGTGCTCGAGTAACACTTAATACTCCCTTTTAATGAGATGATGCCGCGTGGACCGGGCATTTTAAGTGTAAGAGATGCATAATGCGGTATTGCGTTAAAGCGGGAGAAAGCTTCATGCCCCAGTAGTGCTTGATAGCTACTTCCGAATGGGGCGATGTGGAAGGTTAACTTTTCATGGCGGAAGTTGTCGGATGAGCCGAACACAACTTCTAGCAGTAGGGAGCCCGTACAATGGGCATATGGGCATGGAATTACCCCTTTAAAGGAGGTGTTGCTATGGTGAATTTTGGTTGGGTCTATCCCCATGCTGCGGACTGGGTCCTGATATATCAGGTTTATGTCACTGCTGCCATCCATGAGGACTTGTGTAAATTGGAATCCGTTGATTATAGGATCCAATATCAAGGTAGTCCATCCTTCGTTCCGGATACTTTCAGAATAGTCCTGATGGTCGAAGGTGATTGGTTTTGACAACCAGTGTTGGTACTCTGCTAGGGTAGTTTGTGCGGCGCGCATTTTAGTGGGCGCCGCTCTATTTTTCCCTTTGATCACGTGAAGTGAGTTTACTGTTTAACCTCTTGTGGGAAATTCTTTTGTTTTCCGGGGCTCTTCTTGTGGTGCTCGTCCTCATCTTCACTTGGTGTGTCGAGCCCCTTGTGTTCGGCGTTGAGACTGCCGGACTGTTTGAAGACCCAGCAATTTCTGTGGGTATGGTTTGCAGGCCTCCCGAAAGTACTGTGGATTTGACATATCTTGTCCAAGATTTTGTTTAGGTTGGATAGCTCATCGCTATTGTCCTTAAGGGCAGTTTTTATTGTTCTGCCGTGAGCTTTTGAATCCGGCGTGATTGCCGCGCTCTTTGGACCGTTCCCTTTAATCGGCGCTGGTCATTGTTGCGCCGTGGTTTCCGCGTTCCATCCTCGACTTGGATGTACTTTGGTCGCTGGTGCTGCATCTTGCTAGCCAGCTATCCTCTCCAGCAAAGCGGGTTATGAGGCTTGTTAATGCGGCCATTGTTCTTGGCTTTTCTTGGCGAGGTGTGCAGCGAGCCATTAGTCTCGGACGTTGTGTTTGAAGGCTGCTAAGGCTTCGGTGTCCGGACAGTCAACTATTTGGTTCTTTTTAGTAAGGAACCTGTTCCAGAATTTTCGGGATGACTCTCCGGGCTGTTGAGTTATGTGACTTAGATCGTCTGCATCCGGAGGGCGGACATAGGTCCCCTGAAAATTTGCCCAAAACGCATCCTCGAGCTCTTCCCAGCTTCCAATGGTATTTTCGGGGAGGCTTTTAAGCCAATGCCGAGCTGGCCCTTTGAGTTTGAGGGGTAAGTATTTTATGGCGTGGAGATCATCTCCTCTAGCCATGTGTATATGGAGGATGTAATCCTCAATCCAGACTCCAGGGTCTGTTGTTCTGTCGTATGCCTCTATGTTCACGGGTTTGAATCCCGCTGGAAATTCATGATCCAGCACCTCATCGGTGAAGCATAGGGGATGTGCGGCGCCCCTGTATTTGGGTGTGCCGTGATGTTCGGATATTTGGCGTGTTGCATTGCTTTGAAGAGCTTGCTTTCTCGGCCCATAGATGGACCTAACTGGGCCATCCTTTTGATGTGAGTCCTTATGCGGATCGCGTACCAGCTTGTGTGCGGCGCCATTTGCCGCTCTCTTTTTGCCGTGGGGTCGTCCATCCGACCGGGTGGCCTTCTTACTTTTTGATTGTGGGGGCTCTATGGCCTCCTCATCAAATTCGGGCAGTAGCTTTCTCTTTGGGTAGCTCTTTGTTCGGTGACTGTCGCCGTATTTGTCTGCGGTGTTGAATACTCTACTCCATCTGATTCTGAGTGCATCTTCCGCTGTTTTGAGCTTCTGCTTCTGCTTTTTCAGGCTACGCACAGTGGCGATGAGCCTTTTGTGGAGGTTATTTTGCTCCAACAATTTGTCCGGCGTGAGATCGTCCGGACTGTTGTCTTCGCCGGGACGGGTTGTTTATCAAGTTGTCTTGTTCGGACGATTGCTCGATAGCATGTTAAATGTCCACGGTTCGCCCTGCTCTATGGCTGGGTCTTTGTTGAGCGGGACTTGGTTGGCGTTTACGTTGCCGTTTGACTGCCGAGGGATTTATCCTTCGTAGCGTCCCGTTGTTCCTCGTCTTCATTTCCTTTAGGTGTATCCACCATGTATACATCATGGGATGAGGTGGTTGTCCAGCATCCTATAGGCGCTGGTTCATGGTTGTCTCCTACATCGTCGTCCATACCGTCGATGTCTTCGGAGTCGAAATCGAGCACGTCGTGTAAGCTTTCGGCGGGCTCTGAAGTGGGTGGTGGGTGGGCGTTGAATTTCTTCGACGTCCGCATCCCAACCTTCCTGACCGTAGTCCGGCCATGGCTCTCCGGATAAAGAGAGAGACTTTAGTGAATTCAGGATGCCGCCAAAAGGGCGAGTGCAGAAAGATGTCCGCGGCAGTGAACTCCATGACCGGCACCCGATCGGATTCGATTGGCTGGGGCGCGGAGGGTTCGGAGTCCGGAGAGGAGTCCGGCACCTGGGAGTCACGGTCTTCGCAAAGGACAGGGATTGTGTTCGGCTTAATCACCGTAGAGATTTCAGCCCCCGAGGTGGTGTCCAACCAACCATCCTCGATCGGCGAGATCGGCTCCGAATCAATGTTTGGAGCGGACACTAGTGCGGTGTCACAGCCCTAGAGCTTGCTTGTAACTAGTAGCATTGCACCCATGCATCATGTTTAATTTCCATGAAATTTGAAATGGGGATGATCAAGCCCTAGCACTAAAGCAATTCAAATAGGTTCAAATTCAAAAATATTTTCAAAAACCCAAATTGGTTTGCAAAAATATTCATGATTAATGGGAAAGGGTGAAACCCATATCCAGAGATGATGGATATTTTTCCAAGGCATTTTTTTGGACTTTTGAATAAACCATATTGTATTTGAATTGGGGCATTTAAATACTATTAATATTTTTAAATGCTCCAACAATTCTGAAAATAGTTAAGGGCCTATGCAATAATTCAGTTAAATGCCCACAATTATTTTCAGGATTTATTTAAATGGTTTAGTATTTTACTAAACTAAAAAAAAATAGAAAACAGAAATAAAGAAAGAGAGAGAGAAGGATTACCTGGCTTACCTCTCAGCCCACCTGGCCCAACTCCAGCAGCCCAGAAGCACCACCGCGCCATCCTCTTCCTCCCCACCGAGCCGCGCCCCGCCAGACGCCTCGAAGCACCCTCCCCGACCCCTTCATCCCCCTCGGGTCGCCGAAGATCTCCATCGCCGCCCCGCTTGCTCCGGCCCTCCCCGAGCCCAGTGACCACCCCTGCAGAACCGCGGTGAGCTCCTCGCGCCTCGCCCCTCTCCCGTCGACGCGTTCGTCCTCAGCCCGATCCCCAACCTTGACCTGAACATCTCGCCCGGCCATGGCGTAGCTGCCGTGCCACCGCCGCAAACTCGCAATTGAGCGTGCCACGTGCTCAAGACGTTCCTAGGAGTCGATCGCGACCATCCGCGGCTCTGCCGTACCCTACAACGCCAAACCCGTAGGTGCCGAGCTCGCCGCCGCTGCGCTTTGCGCCGTCGTTGTCTCCGCCACCCCGCACCTCCGTTAGCCTCCACAGGTGCGCATGGGCACGGGCTATCCGCTGGTGCCCACAGGCGCATCGATCCGTCGACTCTGGCGAAGTTCCGAGTGAACTCCGCGCGCGGTTTGAGTCACCGCCCGGCGAGATTCCAAGCAAGTGTCGACGTGGCCACCTTGTTAGCACTAATTAACCCCCCTCTCTTTGACATGTGGGCCCCAGTGCCTGGATTAATTAGTTTAATTTCTCTGTTAGATTAGTTCTAATCTCAGGGGGCCCGCCTATCAGCATTGACTTTGCCACGTCATCGTTGACCCGGACCCACTAGTCAGCCTCTCGTCCCTGCCTGCTACTGGCGGCGACGCGGGTCCCACGCGTCAGGTTTGACCTGGACCCGGCGCCTTTGACCTGATGACGTCATGCCAACGTCATGCTGACGTAGTAAACCCCTTTTCTGGAATTATTTTAATTCAGGAAATTTCAGAAAATGCCCTAAACTTTAATAAATCATAGAAATTCAACCGTAACTCGGATTGAAATAATTTTATATATGAAAATGATCAGAAAAATATGAAGAATCTGTTTATGCCATGATCATGCATGTTTGAACAAGTTAACCTCACTGAATAGGATGAATCATGATTAGGGTAATTTATGAAATAGCATTTGGAGTTGGAGTTCAACCTTGTTTGAATTCCACTTCAACTAACTTGGATTATTATTGCATTAGGTGAATTCAGTACCTTAATATGACATGTCATTCATGTGAATGTGCATTGCATTGATTGTGTTCTCTCTTGTTTGCGGTAATTTTCCCTCCGGTGAGCGATGTACCGACGATGAGTTCGATGACACCGATGAAGAACTATATTATCTTGAAGTGCGTGCAAGCAAAACCCCTTGTTCATTCCGATACAATCCCACTCTCTCGCTCCTGCTCTATTTTACTGCATTAGGACAACAACGACTCATGTGTTACTTGCTGCGGTAGCTGAACCCTTGATCCTTTGCATGACCTGTCATTCCACAAGAATTAGATGAAACCCACTAGCATGAGTAGGAATTGTTTGAGCCATGTTGTGCCTACTCATTTATGCTTGTTTGTCATGCCTGCTATCGCTTAGAGTTGAGTCGGGTCTGATTCATCGGGAATGAATTGGAATTGTTATGAACATGTCCTATTGTGTGTGAGCTAAGTGTGTGAACACGATTTGGTAAAGGTAGCGGTGAGAGGCCATGTAGGAGTACATGGTGGGTTGTCTCATTGAAACCGTCCTCAGGAACTGAGTTCTGTGTTTGTGATCCATGAAACAGTTACTACCACGCATTGGGATCCTTAATTGACCCTCTCGGCTTCTTAACCACCCTTGTCCTCGGTCAGGGAGTTGCAAGTAGTTTCGGTGTTTGTAGCATCTTTGGGGCCACGCAACGCTGACCTTAGGGGTGGGTTGTGTTGCGGTAGGCACCGTGGGCCGGTGTACCGAAAGTGCCCGCTTGGTATCTCGGGAACCCTGCACACATCGTTCGGGGCTGTATGGGAAACCTCGGCGGACTCCTGCGGATGGAACCCGAATAGGCGATAAACCTGGACTAGGGACTTGAGTGTTTAGGTAGGCGTGGCCGACACCCACGTTGGGCTTCCGCTTGAAGGTTGCCGAGTACATGTCGTGTAAGCGGCGATAAGTGGTGAGCGTGTGTGAAGAAGTACACCCTGCGGGGTTTAATATGATCTATTGAATAGCCGTGTCCACGGAGAAGGACTTGGGTTGCCTATATCAGTTCATAGACAAGTGAAAGTGGATACTCTAAAATGCGCAAGATAAGCGTGAGTGCTATGGATGGCGTTCTCGTAGGGAGGCGGAGCGGGTCCATAGTGGTGTATTGATATGGTGAATATGTGGACTCGTGTGCGCCACCTCAAAAGAGTTACTTGCAATCATAGTTCAGGATAGCCACCGAGTCAAAGCTGGCTTGCTGCGGTCAAACTCCACCACCCCTTTTGATAATGATGCATATGTAGTTAGATCTGATGTAAGTCTTGCTGAGTACAATTGTACTCACGTTTGCTTATTTTATGTTTTGCGAGAGACGCGTCGGCCTCGCTAGTAGTTCCATGTGGACTTGACGTTTAGCTTGTTACCTCAGCTACGATCTTGTGCCTCGGCAGGATCTGGTAGATAGTCAGGCTTCTCAGCCTTCTTCATTTATAGTTGTCTGTACTCAGACATGATTAGCTTCCGCTTGTGCTTTGACTTGTATGCTCTGAGTGTTGGGTCATGGGACCCATGTTTGTAATATCTCGCTCCTCGGAGCCTAATGAATAATATTTTGAGTCGTAGAGTTATGTTGTGATGCCATGTTGTATCTACGCATATTGAGCATAATGTGTGTATGTTTGAAATGCTTGGTATGTGTGGGATCCGACAAACTAGTTGTTTATCCTTGGCAGCCTCTCATATGGGGAAATGTAGTCTCGTGCTTCCGGCGATAGTAGTCCGCTATGCCCGGTTCACGAGTCCGCTAGCCCAAAGACTACCGCTTGGACACTTGATGGCGGCATGTGTCTCACTTCGTTCCTATGTCATCCTTCGGGAAATGTCACGCGGTGGTATTCGAGTCCTGCCTAGCCTGCTACAGCCGGGATACCGAGTCCTGTTAGCCAGTGCTACAGCCCGAATACATACGTTGATGACCGACATGCTCGATGTGATTCATGTATGCCTGTCCCCATGGGTTAGCGCCGCTTTGGGTTCACGACTAGCCATGTCGGCCCGGTTCTTCGTCATATGGATGCTAGCGACACTATCATATCGTGAGCCAAAAGACGCAAACGGTCCCGGCCATGGTAAGGCGACACCGTGGGAATACCGTGCGTGAGGCCGCAAAGTGATATGATGTGTTACATGCTAGATCGGTGTGACTTAGGATCGGGGTCTGACAGCGTTGGTATCGAGCTTTGTTGCTGAGGATTACCAAGCCAAACTGGTGAAGTTGTGTCTAGAAATGCTTTAGTTATGTAAGGGAATTGATTGTGGAAGGAGCGTAAGGCTCTTTTTACTCCTTATACCTCATGGCCTTCTGATCTGAGTCATCCTCTTCTCTTCTACGGGTTTAAGAACTAGGCTTCTCATCTATCTATTAGGATGACGTGTTACTAATCCATAGACTTATAAGATTGTTGGTTTTAATCCCAGTTCAGTTCCTACTACTCCTGTATGATAACTGTTGATCTCAGAATCTTGTTATGATGCTGTTGAGTGGTTATGCCACCATTTTTGCAGGATATCTCAAATCATTTTGAGCATTTACAGCCGTTATGCTGTCCGAGTCATCCCAGGTCTCTAAATAGTCTGATGCATTTGCAAACTCTTTCCTTTCGTTCCCGATGTCCTTTTTGGTCAGAATAAGCACACTAATCGGTAAGTTGAGGTACTTTATTGCCTTGACATGTATGTTGGAACTATTATTATGACCCTAGATGTTTAGGAAGTCACCTAGCAATTTAGCAATGCTTTTGTATCCCTAGTGTGATGATTCTGGCCATCATTTTCGGAAGCATCCCGTGATGCCATTTAGTAGTAGGCATTCTACTCCTGGGTTGCTGGACCCGAGATTCATCCTACTTCATGTCGTTAGTATTTGCTAGTTCCTTTAGGATATTAGTAACCTTGCGATAGTCCTCGAAGTCCGTGGTATTCTCCTTCTTCCAAATACCATGAACTAATTATGGCAGAAGTTCTTTTGAACCAAAAGATCACCACTAGAGCGCTCTTGAGGAGTTCTCCATTCATAATGGTAAATCTGCCAATTTTACCTTTCTGCATGGGTTATCCGGAAGAAATGTTGAGCTTGCTCGGCATACTAATCTATGCCTCCACAACTCGAAAAGTTATATGTTCCTTGAGTTGTTCCTCTTTAGTCGTATTCCGACCCCCGTCTATCAATTGATAGTCAAGGGTATGCGTGCATTCGTTTATCGATGCCTATTACTCATGTGGTCCGTCAAGCCATTCTATTCCGGAATGGTTAGGAGAAACAAACTCCAGTACCTCATCCATACCCAGGATTGGGTCAAAGCAGTTGTATTCCGTGGATCAAAGTGCCATCCAGCTCTTATTCTGTTCTACCCTGAAGTATTGCCATCTTATGTCAAGAGTGTCATGGGGGTTGCACAACCTCTTAGGAATCCTTGACGCAGTGATACTTCTCGCCATCATTATTCATTCCTCGGTTCCGTGTTGATGCTACCGGAATGCCGACAAGTGAATTGTGATGTGTGAAATCAATACCCCGAGCAACTTGTTCCTTGGTAGTGGATGGACAATATTCTCATTCTTAGCGTGTTGGTTATTAAACCATCATCCTAAGATTGACCGTGCTACCTAGTCCTTATTTCTGGTGCACACTTGATTGATGAGTTAGGATTGTGTCAAGTCCTCACTCATTTGATCATATCGTCTTGCCACGAAAAGCAAGATTGTTCTCGAGCTTAGTAACATACGATGGGTCGTGACTTTCCAAATATCTTCTTGGAAGTGTTACGGGTTGTTCCACGACTGTTATGTTGAGCTCGTGATCAAGTTGGTTTCCTGTGGACCACCCTTTCTCCAAGAATCTGTGTCGGATACCCCTGAGCTAGTTGGTTAAGCCACACAACAGCTTGGAGAGTTGGAAGATAAAAGCTTGCCTAACTTAGTTCGATCCAAAGGGATATTCTTGTGTAGTGTGTGTTGAAGAAAGATGATATCTTCATCGATTGGTCCTCATGATCAGTTGTTGGAACTATTGTCCTACCAATTCTTTGATTTGAGTATGGGCCATTGTCAAGTCAAATCAGAACCAACGATATTCGTAATGTTGTCTTACTCGTGGTTGATCCCTCGAGCATACACCATTATACCTTTTGGTCTGACCAATGCTATCACCGTGTTCACATGATGGTGGAAGTCCAGTGATATGGAAATTCCGATGAGTTGCTGTTGAGCCCATCAGTAGCATTTTGTCTCCCCCATGAGTCATGTTGAACATCAACCTAGTGTTGGAAACTTGTGTAAGCATTTCTTCGTGTTTCGTTCATGAAGCATATGTTTGGATGAAAGTAGTGACTTCCTCTAGATTCATGTGCATCTGATGTAAGTTGCCGCCATGAACTTGAGAAAGGTTTGTTTGCCTCCTGTGGAATCATCCCAAGTCCGTCATGCATGTGCAAAGTATTCTATGGTTTGATAGACTGATCATCTTCATTCCGTATGTATCCCTAGCACACCAAGCCACCGATTGATTTGTTCAAGGAAAGGAGTTCTTTCATAAGAGCTAATCATGACTTATGTTAAGACTTCGATATCCTCGATGATGGTTCCCCCACCCGAACTCGGTAGTGTTTTATTATAAGACTACCATGTGGTCATGCTTGTCTAGGACAACGTGTTCACATGTTTGTAGCAAAACCAGCTCATGTTTTGGAGCTTGCTATCGTAGTTCATATCCCGAGAATCTCGCAACCCCATCTCGTCGAATTGTGTTGCAACCCTTCCTTTTCAGACATGATGAGTCCGAAATATCCTAACACCAACCAGATCTGAATCTCAGGCAGATATGATGGTTGGAACATTCCAACAGTTGCATTTCGTTCCCAGCTTGCACCGTCCTTGTGCCATTTCACTATGGGCTGCCTTCTTAGTAATTCTTGTCTAGGATCATCCTCAAAAGTGGACCTACCATGGGTCCCATCCATCTCCGATGATAAGCAAAAATCATCCATTGCGTTGTCTTCAACAAGGTAGTCTACATCATCCATTCTAGTCCGAGTGTACCATTTCCTTGCACTCCGCCAAATGATCGTTGTGAATTGCCTTAGGCTGGTATAAAGAGTTTCAATGGTCTCTATATCAAAAGTAATTCTTTTTGCCACTTAAGAGAATAGCTCTTTGCGTCACCTTTTTCGAGGTGCCCCGTTACGGGATCATGGTAAATATTCTTCGCCACCTTGACACCATCCACCATCTTTCTAAGCATGGAATTGTTGCCCACTAATCAAACCTCGTTGTTGTTCTTCCATCCCTCTCGATATGTTTTGTGTCTCAACTCGAGATATGTCACCGTCTCAATCCGTGAGTCGATCATGTTTACTTGATCTTCGTGAAGATCGAATCATGTAGGGTTTCCCCCTTCTTTCTGTTGACGTGTCGAGTGAAGACCTCGAAAGCAAGGACGTCAAGACTAAGATGATGGAATGAATCAACATCTTCGAGGAAGGCAAATGGATCATGAAGATTGTGATAGTTTGTGACTCCCCTTCTCCCTCTTACCTCACGTCTTGAATCTCGGGGCGAGATTCTTGTTTAGTGGGGGTGAGTTGTCACAGCCCTAGAGCTTGCTTGTAACTAGTAGCATTGCATCCATGCATCATGTTTAATTTCCATGAAATTTGAAATGGGGATGATCAAGCCCTAGCACTAAAGCAATTCAAATAGGTTCAAATTCAAAAATATTTTCAAAAACCCAAATTGGTTTGCAAAAATATTCATGATTAATGGGAAAGGGTGAAACCCATATCCAGAGATGATGGATATTTTTCCAAGGCATTTTTTTGGACTTTTGAATAAACCATATTGTATTTGAATTGGGGCATTTAAATACTATTAATATTTTTAAATGCTCCAACAATTCTGAAAATAGTTAAGGGCCTATGCAATAATTCAGTTAAATGCCCACAATTATTTTCAGGATTTATTTAAATGGTTTAGTATTTTACTAAACTAAAACAAAACAAAAAAAATAGAAAACAGAAATAAAGAAAGAGAGAGAGAAGGATTACCTGGCTTACCTCTCAGCCCACCTGGCCCAACTCCAGCAGCCCAGAAGCACCACCGCGCCATCCTCTTCCTCCCCACCGAGCCGCGCCCCGCCAGACGCCTCGAAGCACCCTCCCCGACCCCTTCATCCCCCTCGGGTCGCCGGAGATCTCCATCGCTGCCCCGCTTGCTCCGGCCCTCCCCGAGCCCAGTGACCACCCCTGCGGAACCGCGGTGAGCTCCTGCGCCCCTCGCCCCTCTCCCCGTTGACGCGTTCGTCCTCTAGCCCGATCCCCAACCTTGACCGAAACATCTCGCCGCCGGCCATGGCGTAGCCGTGGCCACCGCCACGCAAACTCGCAATTGAGCGTGCCACCGTGCTCAGCACGTTCCTAGGAGTCGACCGCGACCATCCGCGGCTCCTGCCGTACCCTACAACGCCAAACCCGTAGGTGCCCGAGCTCCGGCCGCCGCTGCACTGCTCGCCGTCGTTGTCTCCGGCCACCCCCGCACCTCCCGTTAGCCTCCCTGGGTGCGCATGGGCACGGGCTATCCGCTGGTGCCCCTGGCGCATCGATCCGTCGACTCTGGCGAGTTCCGAGTGAACTCCGCCGCGGTTTGAGGTCACCGCCGGCGAGATTCCGGCAAGTGTCGACGTGGCCACCTTGTTAGCACTAATTAAGCCCCCCTCTCTTTGACATGTGGGCCCCAGTGCCTGGATTAATTAGTTTAATTTCTCTGTTAGATTAGTTCTAATCTCAGGGGGCCCGCCTATCAGCATTGACTTTGCCACGTCATCGTTGACCCGGACCCACTAGTCAGCCTCTGTCCCTGCCCTGCTACACTGACGTGCGGGTCCCACGCGTCAGGTTTGACCTGGACCCGGCGCCTTTGACCTGACGACGTCATGCCAACGTCATGCTGACGTAGTAAACCCCTTTTCTGGAATTATTTTAATTCAGGAAATTTCAGAAAATGCCCTAAACTTTAATAAATCATAGAAATTCAACCGTAACTCGGATTGAAATAATTTATATATGAAAAATGATCAGAAAAATATGAAGAATCTGTTTATGCCATGATCATGCATGTTTGAACAAGTTAACCTCACTGAATAGGATGAATCATGATTAGGGTAATTTATGAAATAGCATTTGGAGTTGGAGTTCAACCTTGTTTGAATTCCACTTCAACTAACTTGGATTATTATTGCATTAGGTGAATTCAGTACCTTCATATGACATGTCATTCATGTGAATGTGCATTGCATTGATTGTGTTCTCTCTTGTTTGCGGTAATTTTCCCTCCCGGTGAGCGATGTCCGACGATGAGTTCGATGACACCGATGAAGAACTATATTATCTTGAAGTGCCGTGCAAGCAAAACCCCCTTGTTCATTCCGATACAATCCCACTCTCTCGCTCCTGCTCTATTTTACTGCATTAGGACAACAACGACTCATGTGTTACTTGCTGCGGTAGCTGAACCCCTTGATCCTTTGCATGACCTGTCATTCCACAGTAATTAGATGAAACCCACTAGCATGAGTAGGAATTGTTTGAGCCATGTTGTGCCTACTCATCTATGCTTGTTTGTCATGCCTGCTACTGCTTAGAGTTGAGTCGGGTCTGATTCATCGGGAATGAATTGGAATTGTTATGAACATGTCCTATTGTGTGTGAGCTAAGTGTGTGAACACGATTTGGTAAAGGTAGCGGTGAGAGGCCATGTAGGAGTACATGGTGGGTTGTCTCATTGAAACCGTCCTCGTGAACTGAGTTCGTGTTTGTGATCCATGAAACAGTTACTACCACGCATTGGGATCCTTAATTGACCCTCTCGGCTTCTTAACCACCCTTGTCCTCGGTCAGGGAGTTGCAAGTAGTTTACGGTGTTTGTAGCATCTTGGGGCCGCACGCAACGCTGACCTTAGGGGTGGGTTGTGTTGCGGTAGGCAAATGTTGTGTCTTGAGTGCCCGTTTGGTATCTCGGGAACCCTGCACACATCGTTCGGGGCTGTATGGGAAACCTCGGCGGACTCCTGCGGATGGAACCCGAATAGGCGATAAACCTGGACTAGGGACTTGAGTGTTTAGGTAGGCTGTGGCCGACACCCACGTTGGGCTTCCGCTTGAAGGTTGCGAGTACATGTCGTGTAAACGGCGATAAGTGGTGAGCGTGTGTGAAGAAGTACACCCTGCAGGGTTTATTATGATCTATTGAATAGCCGTGTCCACGGAGAAGGACTTCGGGTTGCCTATATCAGTTCATAGACAAGTGAAAGTGGATACTCTAAAATGCGCAAGATAAGCGTGAGTGCTATGGATGGCGTTCTCGTAGGGAGACGGAGCGGGTCCATAGTGGTGTATTGATATGGTGAATATGTGGACTCGTAGCGCCACCTCAAAAGAGTTACTTGCGGTCATAGTTCAGGATAGCCACCGAGTCAAAGCTGGCTTGCTGCGGTCAAACTCCACCACCCCTTTTGATAATGATGCATATGTAGTTAGATCGATGTAAGTCTTGCTGAGTACAATTGTACTCACGTTTGCTTATTCTATGTTTTGCGAGAGAGGCGTCGGTCTCGCTAGTAGTTCCATGTGGACTTGACGTTTAGCTTGTTACCTCAGCTACGATCTTGTGCCCTCGGCAGATCTGGTAGATAGTCGCTTCTCAGCCTTCTTCATTTATAGTTATCGTACTCAGACATGATTAGCTTCGCTTGTGCTTTGACTTGTATGCTTCGAGTGTTGGGTCATGGGACCCATGTTTGTAATATCTCGCTCCTCGGAGCCTAATGAATAATATTTTGAGTCGTAGAGTTATGTTGTGATGCCATGTTGTATCTACGCATATTGAGCATAATGTGTGTATGTTTGAAATGCTTGGTATGTGTGGGATCCGACAAACTAGTTGTTTATCCTTGGCAGCCTCTCATATGGGGAAATGTAGTCTCGTGCTTACGGCGATAGTAGTCCGCTACAGCCCGGTTCACGAGTCCTGCTAGCCCAAAGACTTGCTTGGACACTTGACTGGCGGCATGTGTCTCACTTCGTTCCTATATACATCCTTCGGGAAATGTCACGCGGTGGTATTCGAGTCCTGCCTAGCTGCTACAGCCGGGATACCGGAGTCCTCATAGCCAGTGCTACAGCCGAATACATCGTTGATGACCGACATGCTCGATGTGATTCATGTATGCCTGTCCCCATGGGTTAGCGCCGCTTTGGGTTCACGACTAGCCATGTCGGCCCGGTTCTTCGTCATATGGATGCTAGCGACACTATCATATCGTGAGCCAAAAGACATAAGCGGTCCGGGCCATGGTAAGGCGACACCGTGGGAATACCGTGCGTGAGGCCGCAAAGTGATATGATGTGTTACATGCTAGATCGGTGTGACTTAGGATCGGGGTCCTGACATGCGGCCTCCAGGACACTGTTCGGCGGCAGAGTTAGATCATGCCCATCGAGACAGTGCGGCGCGCTTGGCTGTGGCTTGGATCCGTCAAAGATCAAGTCTCCGCGGATGTCGGCCGTATAATTCAAGCTTCCAAATCTGACCTGATGGCCATGGGCGTGGCTTTCGATCTGCTCCAGATGGCCAAGTGAATTGGCTCGCAGTGCAAAGCCGCCGAATACGAAGATCTGTCCGGGGAGAAAAGTCTCACCCTGGACCGCGTCGTTGTTGACGATCGAAGGAGCCATCGGGCCTATAGGCGACGACACAGAGGAACTCTCAATGAAAGCACCAATGTTGGTGTCAAAACCGGCGGATCTCGGTAGGGGTCCTGAATGTGCGTCTAGGCGGATGGTAACAGGAGACAAGGGACACTATGTTTTACCCAGTGTTGGGCCCTCTCGATGGATGTAATACCCTACTCCTGCTTGATTAATATTGATGATATGGGTAGTACAAGAGTAGATCTACCACGAGATCACGGATGCTAAACCCTATAAGCTAGCCTATGGTATGATTGTTGTTCGTCCTACGGACTAAAACCCTCCGGTTTATATAGGCACCGGATAGGTTACGGTTACACAGAGTCGGTTACAATGGTAGGAGATCTATATATCCGTATCGCCAAGCTTGCCTTCCACGCCAAGGGAAGTCCCATCCGGACACGGGACGAAGTCTTCAATCTTGTATCTTCATAGTCTTGGAGTCCGGCCGAGATGATAGTTCGGCTATCCGAACAACCCCTAGTCCAGGACTCCCTCACATACCTTGACCGCCAGTGTATTTTCTCGTTTCAAATTAAGCCATATTAACCGGAATGGACGCATTATGGACTAGTACTACTACTTTGATGTGTCCCGTCAACTCGCAAAACGAGGAGAAGCTTGCTTACTACGCCCTCTCTCTCGCCCACGTGTTGTGGCTCACAGGATGAAGAGAAGCTTGCTTACTACGTACGCCTACACCCTCTCCCTAGCCCACGCACGCAGTGGCTCGCAGGATGAGGAGAGAGTTTTAACTACAGCGCCCTCTCCCTCTCCCTCTCCCTCGCCCTCGCGGTGGACGTGCAGCGGTTTATTCGGTGTCAGATTGCCAGTAGCATATTGTACTGTAGTATCATCATTGTTGGACCTTTGGAAGAGGCGAAGAGCCAAGTGCAAGGTTCACAGGAGTACGAACTGTTGAACCTCCTGAAGAGGCAAAGAGCCAAGCACAAGGTTTATAGTCGTTGTCATCCTAGTACTACAACTACAGCAAATGATCGCTACTATATGATGCCGCCACGTCACCTATATCCAAAGCTGTGCCACCTTTTTTTCTCAAAGAGCGTGTTGGAGCCCGTGCAACAGCCACACAAGTTGCACGTACACATAACAAATTTACTAGTAATAAACTGTAAAGGACAAATTCCAGTATGCCACAGAAGTTCATTTCCACTTCATGTGATAAATTTGTGCACGACTAGACTACATATATTTACAGCGCTACCATTCACAATTTACCATACTCCACTTACATGTTATAGGTGGGCTCCATGTCCTCCTCTAGGTTCCAGTCCTAGGTGTTCTTCATAGATGGCACGATCCATAGCGGTGGGCAACGGGAATCAGTGTCGCAGCTTTCTAGTCCGATTCTACATGATGGAGACTCATCCAAGCTGAAGCGGCATAAATCAGGGATAGCGTGTCCCAGCATGTCGCTAATACAGCGGTGCGCACTGAAGACACAACCATGCTTCATGAACGGCAAGCCTTCAGTGTCGTGCACGGAAGGTGGCATCCGCTTCACAATGGGGTAGCTATTCCCAATGAAAAGCGAGTACTCTCCAAGAGTGTTCCTCGGCCCCACATAGCATCACGGGGGTCGAACTCGGCACCGTTCATCTGGTGGACGCGGCATCTCAGATCTAGACACATTGTGACCTACATGGTCAAGGTCCATGCATAATAATGTTGTGCTCAAATATGGCGGTCAGTAATATTGTGCAGCAAATAGTACTACTCCGGTATAGAGGAAGTAAAATAACCGTCTTATTATATATAGCCACTCTTGGCTACATGGATGAGATAATAAGACATGGAAAAACAAAAATGGTGGGAGCAAGTGGGTTCAACTCTTCAAGGGCCTAGCTAGCTATATGCGTCTTCCAAGGTAAAAAGTACTAGTACTAGTAAGTAGTACTACAATGAAAGAGAAGGCGAGAGGGTTAAAAAATATAATACTAAATTGTAGTAGTAGTATAGTAAACATGTCCCAGTCAAGAAAAGTAAGTAACTAACAAGTACTACTACTCTAACACACAACAATGAGAAAATGGAATACCTGGGTAGATGGTGACGGTCCGATCGTGGTAGATTGTGTGACCATGTTGCACATCAGTGGTACCATGCACTACAAAGAAAATACACTTTCGTGATGATACGTGTTTGTCACAGTAGGTCACAATTTCTATCATGCATGTACATCCAGGACGATTTTATGATAGAATCAAAATAGTCATACCTGTGATGTCGTAGAAGTGTTCCATGACATCACCGAAATTATCATCACGGAAGTGTCCACTTCCATGACGATAAATCACGCGTCATAGAAGTGCTTTCGTCAAGGGTAACCGACACGTGGCATCCACCGTAACAGGTCGCCGTTAAGCTATTGGGTCCCGGTTTGGATTCGATAACCCTTTAATAGCCCTGACCAGTGGGGATTTTCCACTTGTAAAATTCTCATTCGCCAGAGTATCCACGTGTCAGCTCAGTGTTGGGACAGATGTCATCCAGCGAATGGACAAGACACACCAATGATATGTTGACACATGGCATGGCCCAACAGTGGCCCATTCAGGTCAAAAGGCCGGCCTGTTTGACTTAGTAAAAAGGTAGCGGCCCGCCCCACCGATGGCCTGTTAATAGCTTGTTTGCATGTAGCCCATTTACAGCCCGCTAACTCACGACCCATTATAGCCTAAAGGAATTAGGCCCAGTAGCGCCATATGGGCCGTCCAATATGATTCCAGCCCATTATAACTTCTGGCCCATGTATTTCCCATGATGTCTTTTGGCCCATATGAGGCCCTTTCTATATCTTGGCCCATAAACGGCCCGTCGTGAAACTGGCCCATAATGAACATTATATAGCTTTATACCCATTAACAGACCATCATTCCATTGGGCCGTTTCAGCCCATGTTATCTTTCGGACTTCTAAAGGCCCATTTATTACTGGGCTCATTTTCGGCATTCGATTACTTACGGTCCGTTACTGGCCTGTTCTACTTGTGGGCCAAATTCAGCCCCTGGTTAAAGTCGGCCCGTTTGTGGCTCTTTAATCTGTTGGGCCATTTTCATGGTGTTATCACATATGGCCCATTAATGACCCGTTATGCGTGCCATTCGAATTAATCCCGTTGTACACATGGGCCAGTTAACGGCCCATAAACAGACGATTCCCATTATAGCCCATTGACAGCCCATATTGCGGTCCGTTAATTGTCCATGAAAGTACGGGCCATGTTTGGTCAATCGATCATACGGCCCGTAGAAGTCCCATTGAATCTACGGCCCGTAGAAGGCCCATGGATCATATGGACCTTAGGAGGCCCACTACAACAGGCAGCAGGACTACTTCTAAAATAAAAAGTTTACCGCGAAAAAAGAACATGAGCGACTACCGGCAAAAAAAAATAAACAAGACAATAAGGAAATAAATAAGCAACTTATGCTAGGCTATTGCGGCTATTACAAATATTAAATCCACTGGGCATCATAGTTCGCCAGCAGTGCAAATATAGTGAACAAAGCAGCATATTGCATACACTGGGCGTATAAATTGGCCATGAGTGAAAATAAACGCGGCAGCAAAACAAGTCTAGAACTGAAACCACTTCAGAAGTGCTCAAGAAACAATATCCTGAATACCCACCATCCTGGCAAGAAGCTTAGCAAGCTTATTAGTTTTCTCTTGTTTGGCACTAAAATCGTCTAGTGCTTGCTGTTGCACCAGAAAGTATGCATCTGAATTCTACAGGGACTTCCTTAGTCCTTCGACTTCTTGCCGCACCATAGCTGACTGATGCCTTTCAGCTTGTAGCTGAGACTGAAGAAGGCAAAGTGATTCAGGTAGCGAGTTCGAAGAGCTTGTGCCAGCGGTAGTGGACAGTAACTCGAACACTACATCAACGCAGGACTTTGGGGTTGTCTCACTGTCTACAAGATCGTTTTTATCACCTTTCTTGGAGACCAACTGGGTTGTCTCACTATCTTGAACCTTATCTGCATTACTTTCTCTACCATTGCATAATCGGGTGCTCTTCTCCAATATTATGTTGGCATTCTACAAGAGAAACAAGCAGACACATCATAGGTTTAGCATGTAGTACATGAAACTCATTTTGGTAAACCGGTTCAGTAGTAAGGTGGACAGGATAACAGCATGAAACAAACATATATCTATGTAATATGGTCATTGTATTGTCCATATCATTCTAGTTTATGTTGCCAAATCAAGATAGAGACACAGTTCAAATCATATATTTTTAAGACACAACAACATAGACAGAATATAAGTGTGAGAAACTACAAAACATTGGCAACACTTGTAATGTGTATGACATGAGAACATAACTATTTATACAACTGGAACTAAAATAAACATAGAGAAAGAAGTTAGAACAGCAAACTAGTTAAATAAATAGGTTTAAAACATACTTGTTGCGCCATTAGAGTTTCAGTTGGATTCTTCAAATTCGAAATTAGTTGGTATGAGTAAATACAGTGGTGCAAGAGCAAAGGAGTACGGACCATAGCTACGGAATCTGACATGAGAACAGTTGATCTTCTACTTTAAACGTGGTTTTTGGGTTCGCTGTGGTGGTCTTCGAGCTTTGGGCACTGCAGTTGCTTTACAAACTGCTCGTGTGGGGGTACTCTGTGGTGGACATGGTGCTGTGTCAACTAGAAGTGGGTTACTATTCGCTGGGGTTGGGGTTAGATGGGGTGTAGTTGGGGTGTAGTTGGTTCTCTGTCCAACGGTGTAAGTGTACAATCTGGAAGACTCTTGATTATGTGTGGTGGGGCTAGTTCATGGGCCAGTACGACCATGGTTCTATCTGCATCGACGGGTAGCACCGTCTTTTGTGAAGAACATATTTTTACTCCCTTAGATACTGCCATCACCCCCTCCAATTCAAATGGCTGATAAAAAAGAAAAGAAACTAAACGTACATACATTGTGTAACATCCCAAATTTTCAATTTGGAATGTTATACATAGAGCATCATAGCATATCATTTTTTTGTTGCATTTTTGCTCGATCCTAGAAATTCTACACAACTCAAGGACCCACGGGGAGAGTTGGGGATTTTCGTTATTTTCATATTTTAGTTTTCTCAAATTTTGAAAATAGGATCATTTGATTTTAATTATTTTATCTTCAATTATTTCTACTACCAAAATATGAGAGAGGGAATAAAATGACTTTCCCAAAATAAAGAAATAATGAAGATTAATAATAAAATCAAATAAGATTTTATTTTGGAGTTTTTAGCCTTTTATTTGAATTTAGGAAAAATTCGTGTTTTCCAAAATTTCATTTAGGCCCCAAATAAATGTTCACTAAATCCGCTTGATTTTAGAAGCCGGGAAAATTTATTTCAGGATTTTTGGAGTCCGTTTAGTTCTTCTTTTGTTTTTTTTCCGAGCGTAATTATTTAAAAAAAGTGAACCATTTACGGGCAGACTGAGCGGGGCACCGCCGGGCGCTATATAAATAGCCACCCCGCCGCCTCGCCCATCGTGCCGCACCGCCGCCACCGCCTCCCGCCAGCCACCGCCTCGGCCCAAGTCGCCGCGCCCGCCCACTCCGCCCTGGCCCGAACCCTAACCCTAATCCTCCGCGCCGCCACCATCCGCCGCCGCCTCACTTTAATTCTGCTTTTTTTTTTTTTTGTTTTCGGTTTTTTTCGGTTTAGGTTAATTAGCGGACGTCGTCTCGTTAGTTCGTTTTAACGAACGAGTTCGTCGATTAGTTTAGTTAACGAACGTCCGCTCGTTAACTGCTAAATATTTTTCTTTTCTTGGATTTAATCCGCGATTTTTCCGATCGCGATTCTAGATCCGATTTTCGTTTTAGTATAACTTTTCACTGCTTATCGAATCAAGGCGATTCAAGCGCCTAGAGTTTCGTCTCAAACCCTCTTTCCGAATAATCTACTTAAACAAGGTTTTCTTCTGTAAAATTTGACCTAGATCCAGATTAGTAAAACGAAGCTGTTTTCTACCGCCGTTTGACTTTCGTTGCTTCGTTTGATTTGATTCTTTTTGCAAACCGGAGTTCTTAAGTTGAACTATCTGGTTAGATCTATTTGAGATTTACCTATGCATTAGATGAGTATTTATTGTATGCTTGTTTGTTTGTCTGCGATAGAATACCCGGAGTGCGCCGCCTGTTACTTCGAGTCTCTAGGTTTCGTGGATCATCGGCAAGGCAAGTAACACTTTGATCATACTCTTCTCATACCCAGTTTTTATGCATTAGATCTATCCTCAAACACTTGCATGATTAGGATCTAACTAAATTGTGCGATGGGAAGTAGTTGAGGTAGTACCTATTACCTGTTTTACTATCAAACCCTTGGGAGTTACTTCTACGTTTGCTTATTATGCCATGGTATGCTAGTAGACGTGGATTGGGTGAGTGTATCCATGACAGATGTGAGATTGTTAATTAATGGTTTATTTAAGGTGGCAACTTAAACACACATCCGGGTGGATTGAGGCACCTGGTTTCTATCAGACTTGCTCAGATTTCTTGGACCGCCACCCGTGCTCAAAGGGATCATGAGATTATTCAAACTAGAAACTTCCGTGTGCAGCCACAAGCCATTATGGGCTCTGGCATAGTTGATTAAGTTGTGCGAACTCTTACGGGTAGACTAGCAGATGTAGGGGAAAGTAGGTGTAGCGGTCTACCCACATGTAAGGTGCTAGTGCTTCTGAAAGACTATGTCTCGGTCATCCGTTTCTCAAACACCATGTAGTGCGAGAAACCAAACGGAGGCGATCAAGTCTTGTGGGGAAAAGTGCGCAAACCTCTGCAGAGTGTATAAACTAATCATGGTTAGCCGTGTCCCCGGTTATGGACATCTTGAGTATCTAGTACCTGGATATCATGTGAATCTCATCATGTTACTTCTAAATTAATATTGTTGGGTTTGTTAATGAGTACTTTTAATTGGGATTGAGAATGCTGTCAACCATTCTCAATGTTTCACAACCACCATGATAGTTAAATAAATTTATTCCTTTGCAAGAGGGAAAAATTGGCTTTATGCAAAAGCTGTAACCATAGAGCTTTCCACCAGCCAAATATGCATGTAGTATAGGCTTATTCTTCCATTATTCTCTATGTGTTACATTGCCAAGATATTCCATGTCTTCACCCATTTTCCTACCGCAACCACTACTAGGAAAAGGGCTATAGATGGATGGATACTAATGGCGCCTGCATGTGGTGCGCCATTACTAAATACTAATGGCGCACCATGTGTTGGTGCGCCATTAGTGTGCAAATACTAATGGCGCACCACATCCCACGGTGCGCCATTAGTAAAAATTTAATTTTTCAAAACTACTAATGGCAAGCAGTGGGAGTGGTGCGCCATTACTATGTTGACATAGTAATGGCGCACCACACCCACCGTCGGCGCCATTAGTAGTTGAAAAAAAAAGTAAAAAATAAAAATTATTTGTTACTAATGGCGCACCATGTCTCAAGTGCGCCATTACTAGTTTTAACTAGTAATGGCGCACTACCCACCTGTGCGCCATTACCAAGTTTTTTCAAAAAAAATCAAAAAAATATCAATTTTTTTTTCAAAACTAGTAATGGCGCACCGTGGGTGTGGTGTGCCATTACTAGTTTAACTAGTAATGGCGCACCACCCCACGGTGCGCCATTACTAACTTGCCCCAACACCGAATGCACCCCCCCCTCGTGGATCGCCTATTCTGTTTTAAAAAAAATAAAAGAAAATGATGGAGATGTCAAAAAAATAAAATAAAATAAGTTTCCCATGTGATATGTGGTCTAGTTGTTGGGAAAATTTACAAATATGAATTTCGACTTTATTTGCAAAATCTCTCTAGAAATTTGTAAAATGGGCATAACTTTTGCATACGAACTCGGATGAAAAAGTTTTTTATATGAAAAATCATCTACTCGAAAAGTTAGATAGAAATTTACGGGGCTTTTAAGATATAGAGGCAAAAAAATTCAAAATCCCCAAAAACCTAACAGAAAAAAAGTTATGGGGCTTTCAAGATCTAGAGGCAAAAAAAGTCAAAAAAATTCAAACTTACTAGTGGCGCACCGTGGATGTGGTGCGCCACTAGTAACAGAAAAAAAAATTGGTTTTGAATTTTTTCAAAAATGATACGTAATATGACCGGAAGTTTGAAATATTTTTCAAAATTTCATCATAGTCATGAACATGAACAAAGTCCTAGACATCAACAAGGTATAATAGGATTGATATGCTAGATATATCAACAAGTGCTTGTGAAGTGAGTCTTCTTTGGGTTGGATAGAACTCGAAGTTAAGCGTGCTTGGGCTGGAGTAGAGTGAGGATGGGTGACCTTTCGAAGTTTGACCACGGAGTGCGATTTGACCTGAGATTAAGCATATTGACCGAGATTAAGCCATAGTGACTGAGCTTAAGAAAAAAAATTGAAAAATATTGTTACTAATGGCGACTTCTATAGGTGCGCCATTAGAATACCAGATTCTAATGGCGCACTAGTGTAATGGCGCACTACAAAAGTGCATTAGAAAAAAATCTATCGGTGGTACTAATGGCGCACCGGTAGTGCGCCATTAGTAGGCAAAACCGGTGCGCCATTAGTAGGCTTTTCCTAGTAGTGAACGTTTCATGTTGCAGACTTTTCAGACGACGAGTAAGGTGCATAGGTCGTGGTTCTATACTCAGTGATGCCGTTGGAGTTGATGGACTCGCTTATTCTTCCAAGCCTTCCGTTGTTATCGTATTAGATGGCCTTAAGCCATATTTATTTTATTAAGTCTCTCTTGAGACATTCGATTGTAACAAGTGTGTGATTGCTACTCTGTTATAAATCCTTCGAGTAATCGTGTGGTGTCAAGACATCGATCCGTGGATGACATCGAGCACGTAGATCGACTGCTTGAGGTCCTGGTCGCTACAAAGATGGTATCGAGCACACCGACCGTGAGGACACGAACAATAAGCTAAAGCCCTAGATCACTACTCTCTTCTCATTTCTAACTCCTCATCTTTTCTACTCTTTTAGGATGACGGAAGCAAGGATCAAGTTCACTCGGCGGATGAGGATACACCTTTGGACGACACTGAAGGAAGTCACTAAGTACCTTAACATCGGATTACCAAGCTTCACCGAGACCTACAATTCCACTTTACCCAAGAAGAGCGCTGAAGATTCAAGCTCTAGTTCCTAAGGACGTTTGCGCCAATCACGGAGCCCATAGAGTGTGTTTTCAATGCACCAACTCGAGTCAGGAAAGAGCATGGCAGCTCACATAACCATGGGACACATTGGAGAAGTTTACAAAGAAGACCTCAAGGATACTATCTACCAGATTTGCAGACGCCGAGATGAACAATGGGAGATAGTTGGCACTAAGAAGGATATATCCATTGCAGCTTTCATCCAGGAGTTAAACCAGCACATTCGACGCCAGGAGAACCAGATGTGCGCAGACATGATGGAGTTGAAGACAGCAAAAGCCAAGATTATCGAACAAGAAGGAGAACTGAAGGCCACTCGCAAGGACTACATGGAGGAGATTGTAGCTCTAGTGGGACAAAATGGCGATCTTAAGGAGAAGATTGAAGAACTCATGGGAAATTCAGCACCCGGAGGAGAAGATGAAGATAGCACCTGTCGAGAGAACTACATCATCATCATTTACACCGATTCCGATCCTAGTGATGATGATTACGAAGATGAAGCTGGAGCAGATATCATGGAGTCTTCATCGGAGCAGTTTTTCTAGTTGACCACCATAACAGTAGTAGATTACCCCCATGTTATATTAGTTTTAGTTTCAGCACTTTGTAACGGTAGATAGACCGTTGTATGCCCTTGTTTTGAATTGATTGGAGTGATATTGTGTGATTTGTCTCATTCTATCCTAAATTCTCGTCTTTTCTTAAACCCCTCAGATGCCTCCGAGACACGACCCCGGATTTGTTTTCCCGCCAGAGATCACCCAGTTGATTCAGCAGCAGAATGCCTTGATTTAAACATTGGTACGTAACCAAGGCAACAACAACAACAACAACAACAACAACCCACCGCCACCACCACCGCTGACCATTTGACCTGTTTTTAAGGTTGAATCCCGGTGTTTTCCAATAACACCGAGCCGATTGTTGCGTATGATTGGCTTCGAAGATAGGGAGGAGTTGACCACTGCGGTATGTACAGATGGAGAAAGGGTGAAGTTTGCCGCACATCAGCTTGAAGGACCCGCAGCAAAGATGGTGGGAGAATTTTACAGCCACTTACCTCAGAGACCTTTGCCACATGGGATCAGTTTCAACAAGCTTTTCAGACGCCCATGTTTCAAGAGGAGCTATGGCCATGAAGAAGCGTGAGTTTCACAACTTACACCAAGGAGGATGGACACACAAGATGTAGATGATTTCAGTAAGCTAGCACGTTATGCCCCTGATGACGTTACTACTGGACGCAGCTAAGGTGAGAAGTTTCTAGAAGTATCAATGATGAGCTGAGCATGCAGTTGATGGTAGCCACCTTCAATAACTACCAGGAGTTAGTAGATCATGCTCTCATGATTGAAGGGAAGCAGCAGCAGATTGACAAACGCAAGAGGATGTATGGACAGGGGAAGAATAACTCTGGAGCTCAGCAGAAACTTCGCTTTACCCCGAAGCCAGGAGGACAATTTCAGCATACCCATGGAGAAGGTAGCTCGCACAACCATAATGGCTCCAAGAATGGGAACGGAATGGAGGAAGCAATGGATGTAACCGCACCAACCCGCCAACACCATCCAAGGTAGACTGAGCCACATCACTTGCTTTAAGTGCCGCAAGATCGGGCATTATGCAAATGATTGTCCGTAGGCCGTAATGGAAATGGCAATCAAGCTCGGGAAGGAAGCGAATCCTTTCAACAAAGGATAACTGAACCACGCTACCGTGGAGGAGGTTGAAGCTCAGCCGATGCAGAATATGTAAGTTTCGGTTAAGTCATTTATCGCAGCTTGTTCTTTTGATCTTGGTGCATCGATTCATACATATCAAGGATTTATGGATAAGTTTAGCCTACCCACTAAAACTCTTAAGACACCCATGCTAGTAAGCTCACCGGGAGCGGAGTATATGGCCAGTCAAGGATCTTTTCAAGTGCCATTAAGTATAGGGAGGCATGTTTTCCCAACGGATTTAATTATATTGGAATCCCAAGGATTGGATGTAATTCTTGGTATGGATTGGTTGTCGATGTATGGAGGAAACATCGATTACGCCAGTAAGACAATTTTGCTTACCACCCCAGAAGGAAGGAGAATCAAGTATGTATCATGGCATGAGCCGAGGAGAGCACATGTAAATTCCTTATCAGGAGTTGTGCAGGAGGAAGTACCAGTGGTAAGGGATTACCCAGACGTGTTTCCGGAAGAGTTGCCAGGCATGCCACCGGATAGAGATATTGAGTTTCGATTGAACTATCGCCAGCATCGGGCCGATATCTAAGAGACCATATAGGATGCCAGCCCAAGATTTGGAGGAAATTAAGAAGCAAATTAAGGAGTTATTGGATAAAGGTTTTATTCGCCCAAGTTCTTCGCCTTTGGGGATCACCAAGATTTAGTGGAGAAGAAGGATGGATCATTAAGAATGGTTGTTGATTATCGTGGATTGAATGAAGTGACCATTAAGAACAAATACCGTTATCGATGATCAATGACTTGTTTGACCAAGTGGCAAGGAGCTAAGGTGTTTTCCAAGATCGATTTGCGATCGTGGTACCATCGCTGAAGATTCGAGAGCAGGATATACCTAAGACGGCTTTTACCACTGTGTACGGGCAGATGAGTACCTTCGTTATGTCATTTGGTCCGACTAACGACCTGCCTATTTTATGAACATGATGAACAAAGTGTTTATGTAGTTTTTGGATAAGTTCGTCGTGGTGTTCATTGATGATATTTTGGTTTACTCGAAGAATGAAGAGGAACATAAGGAGCATTTGCATTTGGTACTCGAGAAGCTCAGAGAACATCAGTTGTACGCCAAGTTCAGCAAGTGTGAGTTTTGGTTGAAGGAAGTTGGATTTCTTGGACATGTTATATCCGGAGAAGGTATAGCAGTAGACCCCACTAAGGTTGTCACCGTGAATAAATCGGGAAGCGCTAACGACGGTTGAGAGATCCGAGTTTCCTTGACTAGCAGGATACTACCGAGATTCATTGAGAATTTTCAAGGATTGCGGGTTTATGGCAGAATTGTTGAAGAAGGATACCAAGTTCATTTGGACTAAGGAGTGTGAAGCTAGTTTCCAAGAGTTGAAGAAACGCTTGGTTACCTCACCAAGATTAATTCGCCAGATCGCATAAAGGATTACGAGGTATATTTGCACGCTCACGCCGAGGACTTGGAGCAAGGCTTATGCAGGAGGGAGAGTTGTTTCAGATGCTTCACGACAGCTTAAGCCTCATGAGCTAAACTATGCCACGCATGATTTGGAGTTAGCAGCCGAGTGCATGCGTTGAAAACATGGAGACATTTCCTCATTGGAAATCATTGTGAGGTGTATACGGATCACAAGAGTTTGAAGTACATCTTCACGCAGAAGGAGCTAAATCTCAGACAGAGGAGATGGTTGGAGCTTATCAAAGATTATGATATGAGATTGCATTACCACCCCGGAAAGGCTAACATTGTAGCAGACGCGTTGAGCCGTAAGAGTCACGTCAACACATTAATGACGGGAGAAATACCAAAGGAGTTAGCCGAGGATCTTCGAGAGCTATGTTTGGAAATAGTTCCGAGAGGCTATGTAGCAGCATTGGAGATTCAGTCAACTTTGATGGACAAGATCAGGGAAGCTCAGAAGCCTGACAAAGATATTGCCTCTATAAAGGAGAGAATGAGCGAAGGAAAGGCTAAGGGATTTCATGAGGATGAGCACGATACCCTATGGTTTGAGGACCGTGTTTATGTGCCCAATGACCCGGAGATCAGGAAGTTGATTGTACAAGAGGCACATGATTCACCGTATTCGATTCACCCAGGAAATACCAAGATGTATTTAGATTTGAAGAATACTTTCTGGTGGACCGGAATGAAGAAGGATATTGCAGAATACGTAGCAGTTTGTGATGTATGTCAGAAGGTGAAGGCAGAACATCAGAAGCCAGCAGGATTGTTACAGCCATTGCCTATACCCGAATGGAAGTGGGATAAACTAGGTATGGATTTCATCACTAGATTGCCCAGTACTCGTTCAGGCTATCACTCGATTTGGGTTATAGTCGATCGTTTGACGAAGCTAGCTCATTTCATTCCAGTAAAGACTACTTACAGCAGTGCCAAATTGGCTAAGATATACATGACCAGGATTCTATGCTTGCATGGAGTTCCGAGGAGTATCGTATCAGATAGAGGAACCCAATTCACCTCAAAGTTCTGGAAGTAGTTGCACTAAACTTTGGGAACCAGGCTGGAGTTTAGCACAGCTTTCCATCCACAAACAGATGGACAAACCGAGAGAGTCAACCAGATTTTGGAGGATATGCTTAGAGCTTGTGCTTTGGATTATGGATCAAGTTGGGATGGCAATATGCCGTATGCGGAGTTTTCTTATAACAACAGTTACCAAACCAATCAAGATGGCACCTTTCAAGCCTTGTATGGAAGGAGGTGTAGGACCCGTTGTTGTGGGATGAAGTTGGAGACCGCCATTGTGCGGACCGGATTTGATTAAGGAGTGCGAACGGAAAGTAAAGTTGATTCGTGATAGGCTCAAGGTAGCCCACCAAGATGTAAAAGTTATGCGGATTCCAAACGCAAGGAGATGTAATACTGAAGTCGGAGATGAGTTTATCTTCGAGTGTCGCCACTTCGAGGAGTTAAGCGCTTTGGAGTTAAGGGAAGTTAGCACCCGATTTCTAGGACCTTATCGTGTTTTGGAACGCATGGGAGAAGTTGCGCACAAGTTGGAATTGCTCAAGGATTGTTGTCGGAGTTCATGATGTGTTTCATGTTTCTCGCTTGAAGAAGTGTCACGCAGAGATGGCCGATATACCACCGAGAGATACCGTACACCGAAGCAATTCAGTTGAATGATGATTTGACTTATGAGGAGAAACCGTTAAGATTCGGAGTATGCTAGCAGAGTCACCCGCAAAGAAGGTCATTAAGTTTTGCAAAGTTCAAAGGAGCCACCACACGAGGATGAAGCCACCGGGAGCGAGAGGAAGATTTGCTTAAAGACCACCTCACCTATTTTCTAGTTAACCCGAATCTCGAGGGCGAGATTCACCTTAAGGGGGTAGGTTTGTAACATCCCAAATTTTTAATTTGGAATGTTATACATAGAGCATCATTGCATATCATTTTTTTCGTTGCATTTTTGCTCGATCCTAGAAATTCTACACAACTCAAGGACCCACGGGTAGAGTTGGGGATTTTCGTTATTTTTGTTATTTTCATATTTGAGTTTTCTCAAATTTTGAAAATAGGATCATTTGATTTTAATTATTTTATCTTCAATTTTTCTACTACCAAAATATGAGAGAGGGAATAAAATGACTTTCCCAAAATAAAGAAATAATGAAGATTTAATAATAAAATCAAATAAGATTTTATTTTGAGTTTTTCGCTTTTTCTTTGAATTTAGGAAAATGCACGTTTTTCAAAATTTCATTTAGGCCCCAAATAAATGTTCATTAAATCCGCTTGATTTTAGAAGCGGGAAAATTTATTTCGGATTTTTGGAGTCCGCTTAGTACTTCTTTTGTTTTTTTCCCAGCGTAATTTTAAAAAAGTGAACGGCCTTATCGGCCGTGCATTCGAAGGACACCGCCGGGCGCTATATAAATAGCCACCCCGGCCGCCTCGCCCGTCACCGCTGCCCGCCGCCGCCGCCCCGGCCCGCCACGCCCGCCCAAGTCGCGCCGCCCACACGCCCACCCTAACCCTAACTCTAATCCGCCATGGCCGCCTGCCCGATTCTCATTGCCGCTGGAGTTCGCCGCCTCGTTTTCCGTTACGGTTTTTTTTCGGGTTTTTTTTAGTTTTCGGTTTTTTTTCCGGTTTAGGTTAATTAGCGGACGTTCGTCCGTTAGTTCGTTTTAAAGAACGAGTTCGTCAGATTATTTTAGTTAACGAACGTCCGTTCGTTAACCGTTCATCGTTTTTCTTTTTCTCGGATTTAATCCGCGATTTTTCTGATCGCGATTCTAGATCCGATTTTCATTTTAGTTTAACTTTTCGCTCGTTTATCGGAATCAGGCGATTCAAGCGCCTAGAGTTTCGTCTCGAAACCCTCTTTCCGAATAATCTACTTAAACAAGTTTTTGCTTCTGTAAAATTTGACTTAGATCCAGATTAGTAAAACGAAGTTGTTTTCTTACGCCGCTTGACTTTCGTTGTTTCGCTTGATTTGATTCTTTTGCAAACCGGAGTTCTTAAGTTGAACTATCTGGTTAGATCTATTTGAGTTTTACCTGTGCATTAGATGAGTATTTATTGTATGCTTGTTTGTTTGTCCGTGATAGAATACCCCGAGTGCGCCACTTTGTTACTCGAAGTCTCTAGGTTTCATGGATCATCAGCAAGGCAAGTAACACTTTGATCATACTCTTCTCATACCCAATTTTTATGCATTAGATCTATCCTCAAACACTTGCATGATTAGGATCTAATTAAATTGCGGGATGGGAAGTAGTTGAGGTAGTACCTATTACCTGTTTTACTATCAAACCCTTGGGAGTTACTTCTACGTTTGCTTATTATGCCATGCTATGCTAGTAGACGTGGATTGGTTGAGTGTATCCATGACAGATGTGAGATTGTTAATTAATGGTTTATTTAAGGTGGCAACTTAAACACACATCTGCGTGGATTGAGGCACCTGGTTTCTATCAGGACTTGCCTGTATTTCTTCGGACCGCCACCCAGGCTCAAAGGGATCATGAGATTATTCAAACTAGAAACTTCCGTGTGCAGCCACAAGCCCTTATGGGCTCGCATAGTTGATTGTTGTGCGAACTCTTACGGGTAGACTAGCGATGTAGGGGAAAGTAGGTGTAGCGGTCTCACCCACATGTAAGGTGCTAGTGCTTCGAAAGACTATGTCTCGGCCATCCGCTTCTCAAACACCATGAAAAGTGCGAGAAACCAAACGGAGGAGATCGAGTCTTGTGGGGAAAAGTGCTAAACCTCTGCAGAGTGTATAAACTAATCATGGTTAGCCGTGTCCCTGTTATGGACATCTTGAGTATCTAGTACCGGATATCATGTGAATCTCATCATGTTACTTCTAAATTAATATTGTTGGGTTTGTTAATGAGTACTTTTAATTGGGATTGAGAATGTCTGTCAACCATTCTCAATGTTTCACAACCACCATGATAGTTAAATAAATTTATTCCTTTGCAAGAGGGAAAATTGGCTTTATGCAAAACTGTAACTATAGAGCTTTCCACCAGCCAAATATGCATGTAGTATAGGCTTATTCTTCCATTATTCTCTATGTGTTACATTGCCAAAGATATTCCATGTGTGACCCATTTTCCGCTGCAACCACTACTAGGAAAAGGGCTATAGATGGATGGATACCAATGGCGACTGCATATGTGGTGCGCCATTATTAAATTTCAATGGCGCACCATGTGTTGGTGCGCCATTAGTGTAATACTAATGGCGCACCACATCCCACGTGCGCCATTAGTAAAAAAAATTTTTTTCAAAATTAATTGATGACGGTGGGAGTGGTGCGCCATTACTATGTTGACATAGTAATGGCGCACCACACCCACCGTGGCGCCATTAGTAGTTTTGAAAAAAAAAAAAAAATAAAAATATTTGTTACTAATGGCGCACCATGTCTCGGTGCGCCATTACTAGTTTTAACTAGTAATGGCTCACCGCCCACCGGTGCGCCATTACCAAGTTTTTTCAAAAAAATTCAAAAAAATATCAATTTTTTTATTTTTTTTCAAACTAGTAATGGCGCACTGCGGGTGTGGTGTGCCATTATTAGTTACTAGTAATGGCACACCACACCCACGGTGCGCCATTACTAACTTGCCCCAACACCGAATGCACCCCCTCGTGGATCGCTTTTCTGCTTTTAAAAAATAAAAGAAAATGATGGAGATGTCAAAAAAATTAAATAAAATAAGTTTCCCATGTGATATGTGGTCTAGTTGTTGGGAAAATTTACAAATATGAATTTCGACTTTATTTGCAAAATCTCTCTAGAAATTTGTAAAATGGGCATAACTTTTGCATACGAACTCGGATGAAAAAGTTTTTTATATGAAAAATCATATACTCGAAAAGTTAGATCGAAATTTACGGGGCTTTTAAGATATAGAGGCAAAAAAATTCAAAATCCCCAAAAACCTAACAGAAAAAAGTTATGGGGCTTTCAAGATCTAGAGGCAAAAAAAGTCAAAAAAAATTCAAACTTACTAGTGGCGCACCGTGGATGTGGTGCGCCACTAGTAACAGAAAAAAAAATTGGTATAGGCTTATTCTTCCACCAGCCAAATATGCATGTAGTATAGGCTTATTCTTCCATTATTCTCTATGTGTTACATTGCCAGCATATTCCATGTGTTGACCCGTTTTCGGGCTGCAACGTTTCATGTTGCGCCTTTTCGCATTTATTTAGTAACGTGCATAGGTCGTGGTTCTATACTCAGTGATGTCGTTGGAGTTGATGGACTCGCTTATTCTTCCAAGCCTTCCCCTGTTATCGTATTAGATGGCCTGAAGCCATATTTATTTTATTAAGTTCTCTCTTGAGACATTCGATTGTAACAAGTGTGTGATTGCTACACTGTTATAAATCCTTCGAGTACTATGTGGTGTCAGCTTTACTGATCCAGGGATGACACTGAGCACAGAGATCAGACGGTTTGAGGTCTGGTCGCTACACATTGTATGATAGACAGATGTGGTAATTCACATATATGTTGTCTAACCAAACAGGACAACATGACACAATTTCACATATATGATGGCTAACTAAACATGATAGCATGACACAGTTTCAGATTTATGATGGATAATTTAACAGGATATAATGTCATAATTCAACATATGATGAGTTTCTAAACAGGATGACATGACAAAACTATATGATATCTTTCTAAAATAGGTTGGGATGAAATAATTCACATACATGTTGTCTAAGTATACATGATGTCATGATATAATTGACATAATTGATTCATATACTAAGCAGCTGACACTCGCATGTATGATCTCTAAACTAAGCAGATGGAATTGAATATTGTGCATATGATGTCTAAACTAAGCAATGCAAGACACCATATGGATGATATGAGAAATATAAACATTGCAAGTTAGAGCATACACCTAAGGTGGGATATAGGACGGGTCATCTGTCTCTGAATCCTCCTCTGAGGAGCTACTTGTAACCATCGAGATATATGCTTCAACAGTTACCATTGCCTGCTCTGAAGACCTTGTTTTCACTCCTGATTTTTCCATAACCGTCTCAAATGGCTGATACACATGAAGAGTAGTTCAATATACATAGATTGTTGACAAATGGAATACGTAATGAAAAAAAGGATGGCATAAGATAATTCACATATATGATGCCTGACTACTGTCAGGACCCCGATTCCAAGTCACATCGACCTAGCTGGTAACACCTCATATCACTTTGCGGCCTCACGCACGGTATTCCCACGGGTGTCGCCTTACCATGGCCCGGGACCGTTTACGCCTTTTGGCTCACGACATGACATGACAGTGTCGCTAGCATCCACATGACAAAGAACCCGGCCGACATGGCTAGTCGTGAACCCAAAGCGCACTAACCTATGGGGACAGCATACATGAATCACTTCGAGCATGTCGATCATCAACGATGAATTCGGCTGTAGCATCGGGCTAACAGGACTCCGTATTCGGCTATAGCAAGCTAGGCAGGACTCAATACCACCGCATGACATTTCAAGGATGTATATAGGAACGAAATGAATCACATGCCGGCCATCAAGTGTCCAAGCAGAGTGTGGCTAGCAGGACTCCGTGAACCGGCTGTAGCGGACTACTATCGCCGTAAGCACGAGACTACATTTCCCCATATGAGAGGCTGCCAAGGATAAACAACTAGTTTGTCGGATCCCACTCATACCAAGCATTTCAATCATACACGCAATATGCCCGATATGAGTAAATACAACAAGGCATCACAACAAAACTCTACAACTCAAGTACTTTATTTAAGAGGCTCGAGGAGCCATACATAACATAGTCATACAGGTAGGGGTCACATGACCCAACACTCAAGTCATACAATCATACAAGCACATGCGGAAGCAAACTAGTCTCGAGTACAGACTCTAGAAAGAAAGAAAGCTTGTTGGAGCCTTTCTATCTACAATGGCCCTTCACAAGTCTTAGATCGCCACCGGTGGCTAGTTCACCTGTCAAGTCAATATCTACATAGAATCTGTCGGAGGGGTAGTATTGTCCTCTGAAAAACATTAATTACAAACATGAGTACAAAGGTACTCAGAAGTCTTACCAATGAATCCTATCATACATGCACATTCTCACGAAGGTGGTGGAGTTATTTGCAAGAAGCCAGCTTTGACTCTTGGCTGCTATCCCACGTGACACCACTTCGTAAAGCATTTGTCGCATACGAGTCCACTAATCACCATCACAATACTCCACTGTGGATCCTCTCTCGTCATCCCACGAGAGGGCCATCCATTTATACTCACACTTATCTTGAGGCTTTTAGTAGTATCCATTTACTTGTCTATGAACCGATATAGGTAACCTGGAAGTCCTTCTCCGTGGACACGGCTATTCAATAGATCATATTAAACCCCGCAGGGTGTACTTCTTCACACACGCTCACCACTTATCGCCGCTACACGACATGTACTGCAACCTTCAAGCGAAGCCCAACGTGGGTGTCGGCCACAGCCTACCTAAACACTCAAGTCCCTAGTCCAGTTTATCGCCTATTCGGTTCCATCCGCAGGAGTCCGCCGAGGTTTCCCATACAGCCCGAACGATGTGTGCAGGGTTCCCGAGTTACCAAACGGCACTGCACACACAGGCCACGTGCCTACCGCAACACAACCCACCCCTAAGGTCAGCGCTGCTATGCGGTCCCCAAAGATGCTACAAACACCGTAAACTACTTGCAACTCCTTGACTAAGAACAAGGGTGGTTAAGAAGCCGAGAGGGTCAATTATGATCCCAATGTGTGGTAGTAACTGTTTCATGGATCACAAACACGATCTCAGCCTAGGATCGGCTTCAATGAAACAACCCACCATGTACTCCTACATGGCCTCTCATCGATAACTTTACCAAATCGTGTTCAACACTTTCACTCGAACCAACACAACCTTTCACTCCAGTTCATCATCCCGATGAGCCGACTCGACACAACTCTAAGCATAGCAAGCATAGCATGGTAGGAATCACAAACATGGCTCAATCAACTCCTACACATACTAGTGGGTTTCATCTAGTTATCGTGGCAATGACAGTCATGCAAAGGAAGTGGGTTCAACTACCGCAGCACACAACAGTTTGAATCGCGTTGTCTTAATGCAGTAAACGAGAGCGAAGCGAGAACATGGGTTTGTATCGAATGATCAATGAGTTGCTTGCCCGATGGAACTGGGTAGAGTATCGCCTTCAGATGGATAGTCGAGGTTATCCTCAAGCGTAACCTATCATGAAAGCACACCAAAGTAAACACACATGACAATATGCAACAATATGATGCATGCTATGACATGGCAATATGGATGTGTGTTGGCCTAATGCAAGCTGAAATAACAGGGAATGAACTCATTTGAATCAAGGATTCAAATGATAGCTCATTTGAGTTAGTCCTAAAGGTGCAATATCTTATTCTGGTTGAACAGCATAGTTAACTTGCTTTAACATGCATGAAACCTGTACCAATGGATAGAGTGGATTTTTCTGATAATTTTTCATATATAAATCTTTGCATTTGGAGTTATAGATTAAAAGTTATAAGCATTTGAAATTTGACTTATATTCGAATTTACTATATCAAAATAAATCCAGAATTTGAATTAATGCGCCACCATGCGCCAAAGATGACGCCGAGTCAATAGGACGTCCAGGTCAAACCTCGACAAGGGTCCCGCATGTCGTGGTAATTAACTTAACTAAAGTTTAATTAAAACTAACCTATTTAGTTAGCGGTCGGGCCCCATTTGTCGCTGACTGTCGGGTCAACGCGGCCCACAAAGTGGTCAATGTCCACGCCGGCTGCACTGGCGATCAGTCCGGCGAGCCCGACGCGGCGGAGGGAGTGTGTTTGGCGATTCGCACCAAACGAAGTCATGGAAGGAAGCTACGGTAGCTAGGAGCAACTCGCTCATCGGTGGAGTTAGTTGGGGTCGGGTGGCGGAGTTGGCGCCGGCGACGAGCCAGGCGGCCGCCGGGTTCGCCAACGACGGGCTTGGTGTTAGAGGGCCCGTGAGGTGCGGGAAGTACATGGGTAGACCCTTGGGGTGCGGTGGAGTGCGACGACACCATGGGTGGCCGGAGAGTGACCGGAGCACGCCGGGCGACGAGCTCCACGGGCGGCAAAAGGGTGAACGTGGCTCGGTTGCTACGCTGTTCGAGGGCGCGAGAGAGAGGGAAGGGGAGTTCGGTAGGCTCACGGGCGATGTGTAGAAACCCTCGCCGAGGTCGGGATGAACCGAGCGACGGCGGCGACGAAGGGATCTCCGGCGACGGGCGAGCCCTACGAGGTCGGTGAGATGGGTTCGGGGCACTAGAGCGAGCGGAACTCGCTAGCTAGGGGTAGTGGGTGCGGGAGCTCCCGGACATGGTGCGGAGGAGCACGGACGGGGAGCACGACCACGGCGGTGGCGGCGGCGGTGGCGCCGGGCCAGATGGGGGAGAGCGAGAGAGATGATCCGGGAGGAGAGGGAGGTCTGTGGGGTTCGGGAGAGAGGGAGGTCGGTCTCGGGAGTCGGGCGAGGGCAGCGGCGAGGCGGCGACCAGGTGCGTGGCACTGAAGGGTGCTCGCCGAAAGCACTGGCTGCTCTGTTCAAGCCGAGCCAAGCAGCCACGGCGCTGGTTGCCGGGCTGGGCCGGCAGTGGGCCGGCAGGGCGCTGTAAGGTTTTCTCGCTTTTTAATCTTTTTCTAATTTCCTGCAACTTTGTGGGGTTTTCTAAAATACCAATACTGTTTTAAAAATCACCAAAATGCTCCTGGTCCCTTGTTGGAACATTTCCAACATGAAACATTTTGGTTTGGCAATTTTTGAACATTTAAAATATTTTGTACCACTTAAAATGCTCAAGTTCAAAACTTGTGAATTAACCCAAGGACCTTTGGTTGACCTAGAAAATGATACACCTCCTTTGACATAGGTTCTGAACCAAAGCAAAGAGGATGAGCATTTTGAAGGGCATTTCAGGTTCATTGAAATAATTTTTAGTAAACCCTAGTTGAATTAAGGGGGGTGTTCGGGGTTTCCTGCCTTCCCCATTTCAAATTCAAATGAAATTTAAACATGATGCACACCCTAATGCATGGTCTAACTGGGATGTGACAACTACATGGCGGTGCATAAATCACACAGATGATAACTGGCTGAAAAACATGGCATTGCATAATTCATATATCTGATATAGAAAGAAAATAGGAGGCATTCACACAAAGCATGTCTAATCTAAGCAGATGTCATGGCAATGCAAGACACCATATGCATGATATGAGCAATATAACCCTGCCAAGTTAGAGCATACACCTTGGTGGGATACGACTGGTCATCTATCTCTGAATCCTCCTCTGAGGAGCTATTTGTAACCAGCAAGAAATCTGCATCGGCTGTGTAGCAATCGATCGCTTCGTAAGACCTTGTTTTCACTCCAGATTTTCCCATGACCAACTCAGATGTCTGATAAATAGGAAGAGTAGATGAATGTATAAACATTGTTGACAAATGGAATACATTATGAAGAAGAAATATGGCATGATACAATTCACATATACGATGACTGGCTAAACGGGATGGCATTGCATGATTCACGTTTATGGTGCCTGGCTAAAGAAGATGGCATTGTATAATTCACATATACTCCCTCCATTCCTAAATATTTGTCTTTTTAGAGATTTCAAGTGGACTACCACATACAGATGTATATAGACATATTTTAGAGTGTAGATTCACTCATTTTGCTCCATATGTAGTCACTTGTTGAAATCTCTAAAAAGACAAATATTTAGGAATAGTGGGAGTATGATATAGAAACCAAACATGTGGTATTCACACAAATCAAATCTAAACTAAGCTGGTGACATATAAGATGTATAATGTAAGCAATGCGAGGCGCCATATGCATGATATGAACAAAACTAGCATGCCAGGTTAGAGCAAACACCTCAGGGGGTAAATAGGAGTGGTTGACTCCCTCTGAATACCCCTCTGAACAGTTATCTTCCTCCGGAATACAATCTAGAATGGCGGGGGGCACTTCGCCCACCATGGAGCGGCATCTACATGACATTATATTCCCACACAACGGTGTTATATTTTTCTCTACATGTTCAGTACGACTGTGTACAATAACTAACATGCATAATAAAAAAACATAGTTAGATTATGTAAGGCCTAACGGGTGCTTGCAGAAATCAAGACTGATGGTAGAAAACGAGTGGATAGATCCAAAACTAATGATAGCAGGTAGATTATAGCTTCAGTTTAAAAAGATAGACGATGGATCATATACTTTTTGTTGCCCACCCAACATGGACCACATAGAAGACCCCATATGAACTAGATAGTAGACATATACTATTTGTTGCTTCCTCGATTTGTGCCCCACAGGCATTTTAAAACTCAAGTTTGAACATTAGTTTGGACCTGACTCGGTGTCTAAGAGGTGAACATGACAACAAAGTAGCAGGTAATAATAATCGATGTATAACGTAAGCAGACACGAAAGAGTGTGACCTCTTCCGTAACTCGTAGTCCTCAGTTCATCCGCCACCGATGATGATAATGCAGTTGGCGGCTGCCGACAATGGGGAAGATGATCCGAGGCGGCGAAAGAAAGTCTCAAGGGGGAATCTCTCTGCAGTTGAACGCTCCGATGGTGCACCTCTGTGGGTGGATGATGGCATGGCAGAGCAGGACATAACACATGAGTAGTTTTTGACACCTATCTGAAAATGAAGTAAATGTGCAAGGGCTTGGAGGATTCTATAAACGCAAAAACACAGGAATAGGATAAGAATGCACGTGCAAAACAGAGCATTTGCAAACATAGTATATGTCAACCTGGGTGTTTGGTTCACATGAATTGGAAGAACACATGAATGGAGAAACATGGTCAAATTAAAGTTAAACCACATGAAAATGAAAAAAAAAGAATCTTATTATGCAGTAATGCAATTAGTCATGTTCTTCGTGCAAATTAATTTGAAAAGGACATCCAAGTGGATATTAAAATTCATATGTTTTTTCTTTGAAAGAGACACCAAAGGAAAAAATCCTCCAGTTTTTCTTTGCTCCATTCCTTCTAACCAAATGCACGAATAGTAGTACCATAGTAAAGTTTCCAATTCCTATGTTTTCCTTCACTTTTTCTTTGAACCAGTGGTGATTCTAGTAGGCAGTCTTCAACAGGCTGAAGCCTGCCCTTGAAATATTTTGTAAGCTTAGATTTGGTCCACATGAGTATCATATAATAGCTATCTTGCTAAACCAATTCAAACTGTGGTTCAAAAGAGCATTTAGTTTTCTCCTTGTTAACTTTGTGACCAAGATTCATTTATGTCTAGATTTGCAACTTCTTTGAACCAAAGGATCCCTGAGGGATCGACATGAATGCAGAGTAACAAAGTGATGTGACGAGTGTACAACCTCTTTGGCATAGCCTTGTCGACCTCAACATCATTGGGTTGGACGTGGAGGATGGTGATGCTGGTGTGACTGCCAGAGGCGGGGAAGAAGATCTAACGCCTCTGGAGATGGCGCCGAGGGTACTTCCCCGCTGTGATGGACGGTTCCGTCGTTGGAGTAGCTCCCGTGAGGTGCACGACGACAAGGCTGAAGCAGGACACACCATACAATGTTAATCTGAAGTGGGACTCTAATAGCGTCTGCAATAGATGATGTAAAATACATCACCAAAAAGTGCTAGATGTCAAATGCATCAGCCGCGCCACGGCCACTCTGATAGATGCTGTAAGTACTGTTCACTCTGAACTTAACTTAAGAAACTGAACTTTACAGTCGAAACTGAATTTTACTGTCGAAACTGATTGAACTAGTAGCAGAGCATTGCAATAGAAGTTTAGGGCATTTGAGCACTAGTAGCAGAGAAGCAGTTATCTAAATCAGCAGCCGCTCGAGCAAGGGATGCACTGGTAGAGAGCAACTCATGCAGCTGCAGCGCGACCGAGTGCCAAAGGAGCAACTCTTATACCTGCCGTGGGTCATGAAGCAGCAGCATCGCGAGCAAGAGCAAGAGCAGAGCAGAGAAGCAGCACGAACAAGAGCAAGAGTGGAGCAGCAGCGCGGCCGACAACAATAGCAGAGCAGAGCAGTAGCACAAACGATAGCAAGAGAAGTGCAATAGCGCGACCGATAGCAAGAACAGAGCCGCAGCGCGAGCGACAGCTAGAGCAACAACAGCAGTGTGAGCGAGAGCCAGAGCAGCAGCAGCTAGTGCTGGTGTGGAAGTTGCCGCCGAGGAAGCAACAACATGGGGGAGAGATGCCATGTAGCCGTCGATGGAGACCCGCCATGGCTGCTCGGTATCGAGCACTAGCAGCCCCGTGAGATCGAATAAAAGATAAAATGCAGTGCTGAGTGTAGAACCTCCTTGGTGGCATTGAGTAGGCCTCGGCTTCATCGGAGGAATTGGTGAGGGTGCTGCAGTTCCGGTGGGGCAGGTCAAGACGGTGCTATGGTGATGGAGGTGGCGTGATAGACGAGGCAAACGTCGGGGCAGCTCCTTGGAGGTGGAGGATGGGGCGGCTGATCCGGCGGGATGACGAGATCGATGACAGATCCTCATCCGGTGCGGTGGATGAGGGACGGCGAGCTGTTGTTGTGGACGATGTCGTCGGGGAAGTGTCTCTAGCTGGGCGGCGGTCGGGAGGCCGATGAAGGAGTGTGGGGTTTCGCGGGTTTTGGTAGCCTCGGTGTACGAATGGGGGGGACGAAGGGGAAGGTAGTGGGAACCATGTCTTAGGGACGTGCTTGTCTGAAATGTAGGGTAAGTTACGAACATACCCCCACCAATTTTGACTGTGCGACGTCAAGGCAGCATTTCCGGCTGAGGGGTAGAAGGGGGATTTCGCGTATCTAGGCTGCGGGACCGATTTCGGATGAGGAGGGAGTTTTCGCGCGCGTCAAAATTTTAGGATAACAAGGCGCGTCGTGGGTTGAAGAGGCGGGAGTTTCACAGCAAAAGAGACAAAAGATACTCGAGCTTGAAAATTTTGGGATAACAAGGTGCGGATTCCATGTTCGGCAGAACAAACTTAATGTGTACAAAAAAACAATTTGTCGGATTCAGGGTTCCGCAGACCCCCGAGAGGTTCGAACTCTGGGGTGCGCGCGAAGAACACTCTCTTCCAAGTCTGCCCTCTAAAAGATCCCATGGCATGCCCGACGAACCCAAAGAACAAAAGACATGGGGGTTTGTCCTGGTTCGTGCCACCTTGCGGTGTAATACCCTACTCCAGCTTTGTGTTGGATTGCCTCGAGGGGTTGAGGATGAACTAGTACAGTGGTGGAACAGCCTCAGGAGGTGAGGTGTTCTCAGGCTCAATGAGCTGGTGAGATGGTCAGGGTGGAATTGATCTCTCCTTCCAGATGCCTCGCTATGGTGGTGGCTAAGCCCTATTTATAGTGGCCTTGTTCCTCTTCCCAAATGTAGGCGGGAAGGGATCCCACAATGGCAAAATTTGAAGGGAGACAACTAGTACAAGCTATCCTGACAAAGGTAGTCTTCGCCTGCAAAAGGCTCTGGTGGTGAAGCTGCAGTGGGCTCATGATGACCTCAAATCCTGCCGTCCGGGCGGTCTTGGTCTCAAGCACGGATTGGAAACCTTGCTTGATTCCTCGACTCCGCCGTGACTTGCCTCGTATCACCAAAGAGGAAACTGGCACATCAGACTGGCCGGGCGCTCACCGCCTTGGTCGTCATGGTTCATGTCATGTGAACCTCGCGAGGTGCACCCTGCATAGATATCTCCGCTCTTCGGGAGCCATCCTAGTGAGGCTGCCCCCAGGGAGGTCTTGGTGTCGTCCACCTTGCGAGGCTTGCCCCCTCGCGAGGGTCTTGAGTCGTTGCTGTTGAAGTTGGGTCGTACCGGGCCATTGATGAAGCGACGCCACGGGCAGCAGGCAGGCAAGTCTGGGCACCCCCATTCCGAGGACGCCGACAGTAGCCCCCAGGCCCAAGCCGCGCTCGAACTTGGCTTTGAGGCGAAGCCAAAGGGCAAGTGCGGAGCGCCGTGGGCCCCAACCGCCTGTGGCCTCAGTCATCGCATGGCGATTGATGGGACGTGAGCGCCTCTGCTCCCCCACGCAGCCTCGGCAACCATTCCCATTTGACAAAAAGGGCTGGCGCACGCTACAGAGCGTTCATTGCCCTTCATTCATCTTGCTCTAGATCCCCTTCTCCTTCTCGCTCAAAGAGACTCCAGATCCATCAAAACTCTTCCCCGAGGCCGCAGCCGATGGCACCGACAAGGCAAAGGTCGTGCGCTCGCCCTCTTGGTTCGAGCCTGCCCTGAGCACGTCCACGGTCCCAGAGAAGAACCTCGCCGCCGCGCTTAGAGTGACGGCAGGTGACATCAATGAGGGGGGAGAGACCGCTCTTCGGGCCGGCTCCACCGAGCCAGAGGCCTCAGGCAGTACCTTCTATCCCTTCTTCATGCACAATGTCTTCGCGGTGCTGGTCCCCCTTTCTCCAACTTCTTCTATGTCGTCCTCCGCCATTACAATCTCCACACCCTCCATCTTCATCCCAACTCCGTCCTCCTCCTGTCGATCTTTTCCTTTTACTGCGAGGCATTCGTGGGGGTGATGCCGTCTGTGGTGCTGCTTCGCCATTTCTTCTACCTGCGGAACAAGGAGGGTCAGTGCTCGGGGTGCGCCAACTTCGTCGCGGCCAACGGAAGCAACACAATCTCAAGAGTCGGGAAGAAGGTTGAGGGCTTCAAGAACAAGTGGGTCCTCATGGATGCCAAGAGCTCCTACCTCGGTTCTACTGCCGACGGGATGCCAAATACCATGAGGGATGGAATAGCGCGAAGCTCACCGACCCCCGGGCGGAGCAGATAATGGGGAGGATGGTGACCGACCTAAAGCCAGACGACCCGAAGGCGGAGAAGCTGATGTGGGGTGTCGGGTAAAAACTGGCGGATCTCGGGTAGGGGGTCCCGAACTGTGCGTCTAGGCGGATGGTAACAGGAGACAAGGGACATGATGTTTTTACCCAGGTAATACCCTAATCCTGCTTGATTAATATTGATGATATGGGTAGTAAAAGAGTAGATCTAGCACGAGATCAGAGAGGCTAAACCCTAGAAGCTAGCCTATGGTATGATTGTTGTTCGTCCTATGAACTAAAACCCTTCGTTTATATAGACACCAAATAGGGTTAGGGTTACACAGAGTCGGTTACAATGGTAAGAAATCTACATATCCAGACGCCAAGCTTGCCTTCCACGCCAAGGAAAGTCATATTCGGACACGTGACTAAGTCTTCAATCTTGTATCTTCATAGTCTAGGAGTCCGCCAAAGATGATAGTTCGCTATCCGGACACCCCTAGTCTAGGACTCCTCAAGAGACCCTTAACCAGGCTTCAATGACGATTTAGTCCGCGCAAGATATTGTCTTCGCATTGCAAGGCGGATTCTCCTCCGAATACTTCATAGAAGGTTTTGAACACAAGGATAGTGTCCGCTCGAAAACAAGTTCCACATACCACCGTAGATAGAATAATTTTGCACAGATCGCCGACGATTCCGCGACGTGACATCACACCACGCCAAGCCTTTATTCAATCGTTTTTTACTGTCCCACCTCAGCGAAGCGAGGCGGCGGTTTTGGCACGCCTTATCAAAGCGTAGATCGTGCCCCTTATTCCGGGATTCTCATCAAGACGGACGTGGTAACCCAACCGCGCCATTGATTGCGGCGCTTGGGAGATAAGCGAGTTTTATCAGTTGGTGGAGGACGATAGCCTCGCCCGCCCATATAAGGGATAAGGATCCACCTTTTCACCCACGCCTTCCTCCTCCCTTGCTCATCCATTTCGCAAGACTCGAGCTCAAGCGCCCAAGTCCGCACATCCTTCCTCAACCATCTCTAGCCATGTCCGGAGCGGGAGGCGTGGATGGTCTCCACGCCACGGAGGGCCAAGTAAAAGATCGGAAGGTCGGATACTTGTCCGGGCGGGCGCCGCAGATCGGCTTCCCGACGAAGGGCAGCTCATCTCACCCCGAGCCCCATGAGCGGGTTGTATTTCTTGCCCACTTCCTCCGCTGGACTGGGTTTTCCACTTCACCCATTCGTCCGGGGCTCATGTTCTACTACGCCTAGACTTCCATGATCCGCCCCAATTTCATCCTCAACATCTCGGCGTTCATCATCGTGGTGCGAGGCTTTCTTCTGATCCAGCCCCACTTCGCTTATGGTTGAAGACCTTCAATGTCAAGCCAAGGTTGTGGGCGGCCGCCAGCGGAGTGCGGAGGCGCCATGGTCGGCAGGATCGCCAACGCCTTATGGCTCGATGGCACCTTTGTGGAGACCGTGAAGGTGGCAATCGGGTGGTTCTACATCACCGAGCCGCTGACCCTTAAATGGGCAGCGCCCCGAATTTTGGTTCGTATTCCCACGCCGCTCACTTCTTGGAAGGAGACCGGCTCGGCGGGGTAATTCGGAAGAGCTGACCGACTCCAAACCTGCATGCCGACTTTGTGAACAAGAATCTCAAGCTCGCCAATGTGGTCCAGGTTATGCTCATCCGCCGGATCCTCCCATGCCAACAACGGGCCTTCAAATTGTGGGAGTTCGATCCGCACAACATCCAACCTCAGAGGCTCTTCGACACTACGCACGAAGATGCCCGGAAGGTGCTGTTCAGGGCGCCGAGGCTCCTCATCCGCCATGAAGATCGCTGGATTCATCTCGCAGCCAAGCTACCGAGGTAAGCTATTTTGCCCTTCACGGGAATCTTGCTTTTTATAGTTTGACTTATGCGGGATCTAAACGCCTTGCCTTCGACAGATCTGGCGAGCACATCCGAGCAGAGTTAATCGCCCAGCTCCTTTGCCGAAGACTCCAGAGACGCCCGCCATGGAAGAAGGGGCCCGCACCTTACGTGGTGCCGAGAAGAAGGCCAAGAAGAAGGACACGGGACTCAAGGAGTGCCCGCGCCAGTGTTGTCAGACACATCGTCCGACGACTCGGCGGCGGACTCCTACCGTGAAAACGAGGAGGAGGAAACAGAAGCCTCTCCCCCAGCGGGGGGAGAGAAGAAAAGAAAGGCCGCCGCAGCTGGGGAGGCCGGAGGGTTCAAGAAGGGAAGAACCCTTCCTCCGGACGTCTCCACCAACGCCAACGACGGCGAGGAGGAGTGGCCCTTGAGGGCCAAGCTCCTAGCGAGATCGTAAGTGTCCGGATACCCATGGCTTTTTTTCATTGCATAGTGTTCTCTAATGTCGAACAATCATGCAGCCCGCCCAAGGACGAGCTCGCCGCTTCATCGAGCAGGTCCCTGAATTCGTCGAAAGTGGAGAGTACTTCACTTCCGGCCGCATCCTCACCTCACGCTGCTGACGACGTCGAGGTGGGGCCCTAAGGGGGGCCTGGTCAAGAGGAGGTGGCGCAGGAGGCGCCGCAAGGCAGCCTCCCGGACTCCAGGCGCGAGGGGAGCGAGACCCCCAGGGGCTCTAAGCCCGACCCTTGTCCGGACTCCATACGGGAACCTTTAGCGGTTCAAGTCCGGCAAGCGCCCTTCAGGAAGGGTAAGACGCCGTGTCCTCCGGCCCAACCGGAGGCACCGGATAGCTTATCGAGGCGCTTAACAGCGCCCATCGAGGAGGAGCACTGCACTGCTATGAGTGTGGTGATCCAGAAGTTCAGTCCGCCAAGAGCGGGCTGATCAAGCCTCGCAACGGCCTTCTAACAGGCTTTGTGGTAAGTTTTCAATATATGTAAGAAGATTACCGATAGACAGAGCCTCGACGCTTAGTTCGTGTTCGGAAAGAAAAGCCGGACTGAGGATCTAAAAAGATATACGCAGGAGTCTAACATAATTATGTCAATATGGGAATGCAGGCTGCCCTGCTGACTCTCGCCAGACCGATCATGGAGGTCAATGCATTGAAGGAGAGCCTCGAGCGGTCCGAGAACGAGCTCGCCAAGCCAAGAAGCAGCTCGAGGACAAGGAAGGTAAGTAATACCTTATGGAATTTAAAAATGTGGTTGCAAAAGATAACAGGAATAACATGGGTACTGCAGGGCCACGAGCAGGTGGCGCCTGAAGGAGGCGTGTCCGCGGTCAAAACAAAGCAGCCATGAGCGCACTAAGCGAGAGAAGGGGAGGCGAGTCTGGCGGAGGTACGGACAAGAGCTCCTGTGCTCGTGGAAAAACACGAGGGTTTGGAGCGTGATCGAAGACCCGAGAGTCCGAGCTTGACTCGCTCTTGAGAGTGCCAAAGCTGCTAAGGCCGAGGCCCAAAAAGCCCTTCAGAGATTGAGGCAATAAAGAAGATCGCGCGGTAAGGCATTATTTATGCAGAGCAAGAATGTAAAAGTCAATTATCTAGTACTTACCCAATCCGAGCTCTCCAAGAGCTGCTCGCAGATGTGCCGCAGAGTGTCTCCGATGCCGCCGCTTTCACGGAGCCAAGAAGGAGCTCGACGGAAAAGGTGTTTTGGTCTCAGATGCCGAGGCCGAACACCGGTGCTCCTTATAGCCACCAATCAAGCAATTGGTCGAGCTCCACAAGGTCGCCGAGCAGGCCATGAAGGGACTTATAGCTCGGCTGTGGACAAATGAGGCCATGCCTGGGAGCTACTTCGGGCTAGTGCGGCGGCTGGTGGATGCCTGTCCATGGATCAAAGTCATCAAGCTCTCCGTCTGTATTGAAGGTGCCCGTAGGGCCCTTACCTGTGCCAAGGTGCACTAGGGCAAGCTGGACGCGGAGAAGCTGGTGACGGACAGGCCGCCGCCGGGCAAAGAACATCGCAAGCCCGAGAAGTATTATGAGGGCGTCCTGAAGGGTGCCCGTCTTATAGTGGGTGAATGCTCCAAAGATGTAATATTTGAGTAGACTCGCATTTGTTATCCTATACGCTGAAAACTTTTTCATATGCGCTAAGCAACGCTTTTGAATTTTTAAAATATTACCTTCTGTGCGTCCGTTTATAAAATTTGAGAGATGGCGAGTCGTTGGCTTCAGCCCCCATGCCACGAAAGTGTCGGGTGTTCGATAAACTTGAGCGCTTGTTCCCATACTTGGGTCCTTCGAGGGAGGCGCCAACGAACGAACTAGGCAACCGGACTATAATGCTTGAACACTCTCACTTAGCCATAGAATTCTATAATTTTAAATTTCAGCGAAGCCCCTAGTATTCGGAAGACCGAGTTCGGGGCGCTATCCACGCCTTGGCCGGACAATGCCGGTTCCTCGCTCTAAGCGGCATAAGTCTTTAGGGACTCAAAGAAACCTATTGAACAGCGAACGACTCTCGCCTTATCATGACGGTCAGTTTTAGCTTTCTCCACTTAGGTGCTCAACCCAGCTCAACCGGGGCACAATCGCAGTGGTTCTCCCAGCGCTACCTTAGCCGATATAACGGAACGTAAGGTACCAAAACATGGGATCCGGGCAAACCCAACTATTGACCCAAGACATGATTCGGAGCCGATGCATATAATGCTATAAGTTCGGGGTGCCGCACTTGTGAAAGTGTTCGGACTTGTCACACCATGTTTTTGGGGTACCTAAGCCCCTGGTGTATTGGCCGTACCAAATTGTACGGTTGCGCAATGTCATAAATGAACATATATAATGGGAAAGAATGCAATAATAGGAAGAGCTATATATAGGTTATTCAAAAGAAACTGCAAATAAAAGCAGAACGATACAAATTGTGCGATAAGCAAGGTACGGACTTTTGACATGTCCCCTTCTAGGGGTAAGTTTATGTGTGGTATGTAAAACAGGTATACTGCTCGTAATAGAGACCACCTGGACACTCGACGCAGTTTTCTTCTTCCCTGGCTGTTGCATCGTGTATTCGGCGCGAATGCCGGACAGGGCTTCTGGAGAACGGAGTCCTGAAAGTAAAAGGAAGAAAACGAAAAAAAAGGAATGACACAAACGGGAGCCCCTAGTGTGGTGTAGCCGCATTCTGGGCATGCCGTGGTCGTGGCCCGTCCCCTATGCCCATGGTGCTTCACAGCGCAATTACGTGCGTATAGTACTGGCTTCGCGAGTTCGCGAGGGCTGGGGTTGGGGCTGCATTACTACGCTTGTTCGGAACATGCCAGGCGGTCTTGCTGTAGGTTACTCCGGGCACGCTTGAGAGTGTCCGATTTTATTGGCCGGATCGGAGAATTGCCTTAAGAGGCTGTTCGCACTTCGCCGCGCAGGGCGCCGTATGCTCCTCCGCTCGGAGGAGCGCTCGTGTTTCCATTGACCGTGATTACGCCTCGAGGGCCTGGCATCTTGAGTTTGAGGTACGCGAAAGCGGCAATCGCATTGAATTTTGCGAATGCGGTTCGTCCGAGCAGTGTGTGATAGTCGCTACGGAACGGGGCTATGTCGAGGATTAACTCCTCACTCCGGAAGTTATCCAGGGATACGAAGACCACTTCAAGTGTAACGGAGCCTGCGCAGTTGGCCTCTACACCTGGAATGACGCCTTTAAAGGTCGTCTTTGTACGTTTGATCCTTGACGGGTCTATGCCCATTTTGCGCACTGTATCCTGATAAATCAGGTTCAGGCTATTGCCGTCGTCCATCGACTCGGTGAGATGAAATCCGCCAATAATTGGGTCAAGAACCAATGCGCGAAACCGCCGTGACGGATGCTAGTGGTGTGGTCCTTCGATCAAGGTGATCCGCAGAAGACCATGGGTTGAACTTGGGCGATCGCTCCATCGCAGTATACGCCCTTTAGTGCGCGCTCCGCTCCCTTTTGGGTATGTGGGTTGCGATATCATGTTCATCGTCTGCACTTGTGTGGGAAAGCCCTTCCGTCCTCTATTTTTCGGGCGTCGGGCTCTTCCTCGCCATCGCTATGCAGCCCCTTGTCGTTGTTTTGGCGCTTAGCTTGCCTGCTTGTTTGAACACCCAACAATCCCTGTTGGTGTGGTTGGCTGGTTTTTCGGGGTGCCATGTATCCGCACAAGCGATCAAGTATTCGGTCCAAGTTGGACGGGCCTGGGTATTTCTTTTGAATGGCTTCTTCCACGACGGGTTTAGAGCCTCTAAATCTGGCATTTACTATCGATCTTCAGCATTATCACCGTTAATGCAGCGTTTAAGCTTGTTCTTGGCGCCGACCTGCCATTGCTGTCCTTGGTATCCGAACTACCGTGGTGTTTGGCCAAGTTGTTGCTTCGAGCTAGCCAGCTGTCCTCTCCGCGCAAAAGCGGGTCATGAGTGTGGTGAGGGCAGCCATGGATTTCGTCTTTTCCTGTCCTAGGTGCCGGGCTAGCCACTCATCGCGATGTTGTGTTTGAAGGCTGTTAGCGCCTCGCATCCGGACAATCGATGATCTGATTTTTCTTTGTTAGGAACCGCGGCCAGAATTGTCCGCCGATTCTTCGCTGCTGAATTATATGGCTAAGGTCATCGGCGTCGGTGGTCGCACATATGTGCCCCGAAGTTATCAAGGAATGCGGCTTCCTGTGTCCTCCCAACAACCGATTGACTCTGGCTGGCAAGTTGTTGAGCCAATGCCGAGCTGGTCCTTTAAGCTTGAGTGGGAGGTATTTGATGGCATTGTCAGGACCCCGATTCCAAGTCACATCGACCTAGTCGGTAACACCTCATATCACTTTGCGGCCTCACGCACGGTATTCCCACGGGTGTCGCTTACCATGGCCCGGGACCGCTTATGCCTTTTGGCTCATGTATATGATAGTGTCGCTAGCATCCACATGACAAGGAACCCGGCCGATATGGATAATCGTGAACCCAAAGCGGCGCTAACCTATGGGGACAGGCATACATGAATCACATCGAGCATGTCGGTCATCAACGATAAATTCGGGCTGTAGCATGGGCTAACAGACTCCGTATCCCGGCTGTAGCAGGCTAGGCAGGACTCAATAACACCGCGTGACATTTTCAAGGGACGACATAGGAACGAAGTGAAACACATGCCGCCACCAAGTGTCCAAGCAAGAGTGCTGGCTAGCAGGACTCCGTGAACCGGTCAGAAGCGGACTACTATCGCCGTAAGCACTAGACTACATTTCCCCATATGAGAGGCTGCCAAGGATAAACAACTAGATTGTCGAATCCCACACATACCAAGCATTTCAAACATACACACAATATGCTCAATATGTGTAAATACGACGTGGCATCACAACATGACTCTACGACTCAATTATTTATTCATTAGGCTTCGAAGAGCGAGATATTACAAACATGGGTCTCATGACCCAACACTCAGAGCATACAAGTCAAAGCACAAGCGGAAGCTAATCATGTCTCGAGTACGCATAACTATAAATGAAAAAGGCTGAGAAGCCCGACTATCTACCAGATCCGCCGAGGGCACAAGATCGTAGCTGAGGTAACAAGCTAAACGTCAAGTCCACGTGGAACTACTAGCGAGACCGACGCCTCTCGCAAAACATAAAATAAGCAAACGTGAGTACAATTGTACTCAGCAAGACTTACATCGTAACTAACTACATATGCATCATTATCAAAAGGGGTGGTGGAGTTTGACCGCAGCAAGCCAGCTTTGACTCGGTGGCTATCCTGAACTACGATCGCAAGTAACTCTTTGAGGTGGCACACGAGTCCACATATTCACCATATCAATACACCACTATGGACCCGCCCCGCCTCCCTACGAGAACGCCATCCATAGCACTCACGCTTATCTTGATTTTAGAGTATCCACTTTCACTTGTCTATGAACCGATATAGGCAACCCCAGAAGTCCTTCTCCGTGGACACGGCTATTCAATAGATCATATTAACCCTGCAGGGTGTACTTCTTCACACACGCTCACCACTTACCGCCGCTTACACGACATGTACTCGCAACCTTCAAGCGGAAGCCCAACGTGGGTGCCGCCACGCCTACCTAAACACTCAAGTCCCTAGTCCAGGTTTATCGCCTATTCGGGTTCCATCCGCAGGGAGTCCGGCCGAGGTTTCCCATACAGCCCCAAACAATGTGTGCAGGGTTCCCGAGATACCAAACAGGCATTCGGTACACCGGGCCACGGTGTATCTACCACATCATAGCCCACCCCTAGGGTCAGCGCTACGCACGGCCTACAACACATATCCTACAAACACCAGAAACTAGTTGCAACTCCTGGACAGAGAACAAGGGTGGTTAAGAAGCCGAGAGGGTTCATTGGTTTCGGGCCCAATGCGTGGTAGTAATTGTTTCATGGATCACAAACACAGAACTCAGTTCCTGAGGACGGCTGCAATGAGACAACCCACCATGTACTCCTCCATGGCCTCTCACCGCTACCTTTACCAAATCGTGTTCACACACTTAGCTCACACACAGTAGGACATGTTCACACAACCATTCCAATTCATTCCCGATGAATCAGACCTGACTCAACTCTAAGCAGTAGCAGGCATGACAAACAAGCATGAATGAGTAGGCACAACGGGGCTCAAACAACTCCTACTCATGCTAGTAGGTTTCATCTAATTACTGTGGAATGACAGGTCATGCAGAGGATAAAGGGGTTCAACTACCGCAGCAAGTAACAGTGAATCGATGTTGTCCTAATGCAATAAAAGAGAGCAGGAGCGAGAGAGTGGGATTGTATCGGAATGAACAAGGGGGTTTTGCTTGCCTGGCACTTCTGAAGATAATATAGTTCTTCATCGGTGTCATCGAACAATCGCTTAACGCCGCTCACTTAGAGGGGACAATTACCGGCAACAAGAGAGAACACAATCAATGCAATGCACATTCACATGAATGACATGTCATATTAAGGTATTGAATACACCTAATGCAATACCTAGCCAAGTTAATTGAAGTGGAACTCAATCAAGAACAAATTCCAACTCCAAATGTTATTTCATAATTTGCCCTAATCATGATTCATCCTATTCAGTGAGGTTAACTTGTTCAATCATGCATGAAAATGCCATAAACAGATTCTTCATATTTTTCTGATCATTTTTCATATATAAATTATTTGATTTGGAGTTACGGTTGATTTTCTATGAATTTTAGAAGTTTAGGCAAATTTCTGGAATTTCTGAATAATTTAAATCCGAAGTCAAATATTACGCCAAGATCACACATGCTGCGCCAAGAGGTCAACAGCGCTGACTGATCAATTTCGACGCGTGGGGACCACACGTCGGTCACACAGGTTTAAGCAGGGGGTTAATTAGCCTAACTAAAATCAGGGGCGCGGGGCCCATCTCCAATGGCTCAAGGTGCGATTAGGGCTAATTAAGGACGCCACGCCGGCAAGGCCGGGTTGACCGCCGGCGACCATCGACCACGGCGAGGCTCGCGAAACACTGCTCGGCAGTATTTGATGCACCGAAGCGCACCGAAGATGCCCTTTCGCCCCCATCCAACGGACCAAACTAGAGGGCGCTGGGTGGCGGAATCTCGCCCGGCGCCGAGCTTTGGCGGCGGCCGAGCTACGCATCAAGCGGAACGGGGCTGCGGAGCACGACAGGAGGAGCTGGGGAACGCGTTCGGCTCCTAGGAGCGAGCTGCGTCGACCAGTGGTGGTGGCCGGAGCTGCGGAGGCTAGGACCAACGGCGGCGACCAACACGGCGGCGGCCGGAGTTCAGCGTCCGTGCAGCTACGGACTAAAGGACGCGGAGAGGCCGGGGAAGAGGGGGAGTCGAAGCGGGCGCTCACAGGGAGGCGGCAGGGTAGCTCAGGGGCTCGGGGACGCTCCAGTTGCTGCGGATCGACGGTGATGGTCGGCGTTGCCGAAGCTTTAAGACGAGGAAGATGCCGGTGATGCAGGGCCTCTAGCGATGCTTGGCTTGGTGAGGAGGTCGAGGACGGAGTGACGGAGCTCGTGGTCGGCCTGAGGGTCGAGGGGAGGCAGTGGCTGCGCGAACGGCCATGGTGGCGGCATGGCTCCGCCGGGTGTGCTCTGGGAGGGAGCAGAGGACGAGGGAGAGAGCAGAGAGGAGGAGAGGAGCGAGGGGACACGGAGCATCTCCGTGGAGTCGCTAGAAGGGCCGAGAGCCTCGGCGGCAAGCAGGAGGTGGCTTCGCCTCCCTGCATGCGACACGCCGCCCCCCCGGCAAAGGAAGGAGACGACGGCACTGGGCTGTGGTGGATGGCCCAGCTTGCAACAGAGGTAAGGCCTGTAGGCTCTCCTCGCTTTAGTTTTCCTAATTTGCTTTTGTTTTCTAATTTGTTTGCTCTGTTTTGATTTAGTTTAACACCAAATCATTTTTTTAAAATTCTGGAAAAACTTTGAGGATGCAAAAAGGATTATTACAGAGCCCCACCATATTTTCCAAAATTATTGGAGCTATAATATTACTTGTAGAATTTTACAACTCCAATTCAAATAAGTAGTCAGTTAATTCAAAGACCTAAAATGCCAATGAAAAATATGCATCATCACAGGATAAGGTTTCCACCCTTTTCCCTAAATTATGAACATTTTTTAAGGCTATTTTGGGATCATTGAAAATATTTTTAGGTTGAACTTATTTGAATTCCATTTGATGCTAGGGTTTGAACATCCCCCATTTCAACTTTCTGAGAAATTAAACATGATGACATGAATGCCCTAATGCAACTATTGACAATCAAATCCTAGGGCTGTGACAACTCACCCCCACTAAACAAGAATCTCGTCCCGAGATTCAAGACGTGAGGTAAGAAGACAGAGGGGGCACAACTATCACGGTCTTCATGATCCATTTGCCCTTCCCGAAGATGTTGATTCATTCCATCATCTTGGTCTTGACGTCTTCGAGATCTTCACCCGACACGACAATAGAAAGAAGGGGGAAACCCTACATGATTTAATCTTCTTGAAGATCGAGCAACTCAAGATCAGTTCATGGAGTGAGATGCAAGAACAACTCTTGAGTTGAGACAACAAACACACATTAGGAATGATGGTAAAGAAATGGATAACGAGGGTTCAAATTGGCAGACAACCATTCCACGCTTAAGTAAAATGGTGCATGGTTTCAAAGTAACAAGGAGATGATTGCCATGACTCCATAACGGGACACCTTAGGAAAGGTGACGCAAAGAGCTATTCCCTTAAGTGGCAAAAAGAATTACTTTTGATTCAGAGATCATTGGAACTCTTTATACCAGCCTAAAGCAATCACAAGCGATCATTTGAAAGAGTTCGAAAGAACGACATACTCGGACTAGAATGGATGATGTGGACTACCTTGTTGAAGACAACGCAATGGATGATTTTTGCTTATCATCGGAGGTGGAGGGGACCCATGGTAAGTCCACTTTTGAAAATGAACCTGGACAAGAATTACTAAGAAGGCAGCCTATAGTGAAATGGCACAAGGATGGTGCAAGCTGGGAACGAAATGCAACTGTTGGAATGTTCCAACCATCATATCTGCCCGAGATTCAGATCCGATTGATAATAGGATACTTCAGACTCAGCATGTCTGAAAAGAAAGTTTGCAACACAATTCGACGAGATGGCATTGCGAGATTCTCAAGGAATGAACCAAGGTAGTAAGCTCCAAAACATGAGCTGGTTCTGCTAAACACATGTGAACACGTTGTTCCAGACAAGCATGACCACATGGTAGTCTCACAACAAAGCACTACCGAGTTCAGGTTGGGAACCATCATTGCGGATAACGAAGTCCTTACATAAGTCCGGATTAGCTCTTAGGAAGGAACTTCTTCTCCTTGAACAAATCAATCAGTGGCTTGAGGTGCTAGGAATTTCATATGAAATGAAGATGATCACCTATCATACCATCGAATACTTATGCGTGCATGACTGACTTGGGATGATTCCAAAGGAACAAAACAAACCTTTCTCAAATTCATGGCGGCAACTTACACCTAAAGCACATAAATTCGAGGAAGTCACTTCAACCATCCAAGCATAAGCTTCATGAATGGCACATGAAGAAATGCTTACACAAGTTTCCAACACTAGGTTGATGTTCAACATGACTCATGGGGGAGACAAAATGCTGCTGATGGGCTCAACAACAACTCATCGGAATTTCCATATCACTGGACTTCCACCATCATGTGAACACGGTGATAGCATTGGTCAGACCAAAAGATATAATGGTGTATGCTCGAGGGATCAACCACGAGTAAGACAACATTACGAGCACCATTGGTACTGATTTGATTTGACGATAGCCCATACTCAAATCAAAGGATTGATGAGACAATAGGTCCAGCAACTGATCACGAGGACCAACTGATGAAGATATCATCTTGCTTCAACACACACTACACAAGAATATCCCTTAGGAACGGACTAAGTTAGGCAAGCTTTTATCTTCCAACTCTCCAAGTTGTTGTCTAGCTTAACCAACTAGCTCAGGGATATCCAACACAGATTCTTGGAGAATGGGTGGTTTAGAAGAAAACCAATATGATCACGAACTCAACATAGCGGTCAGGTGACAACCTGATAACACTTCCAAGAAGATATTTGGAAAGTCATGAACCACCGATATATTACTAAGCTCGAGAACAATCTTGCTTTTCAGGGCAAGACGATATGATCAAAAGAGCAAGGGATTGATATAATCCTAACCCATTGATCGAGGAGTGCACCAGAAATAAGGACTAGGTAGCACGATCACTCTTAGGATGATGATTTAATAACCAACACGCTAAGAATGAGATTATTGTCCATTAACTACCGAGCAACGGAGTTACTAGGAGTATAGATTTCACACATCACGATTCACTAGTCGGCATTCCGGTTGCGACAACACGGGACCGTGGAATGAACAATGATGGCGAGAAGTATCACTACGACAAGAATTCATAAGAGAAGGTGCCATTCTCATGATGTTCCTGACATAAAGATGGTAACACTCCAAGGAAGAGCAGAATCAAAGCTGGATTGGCATTTTAATCTGCGGAATACAACTGCTTTGACCCAATCCTGGATATGGATGAGGTACTGGAGTTTGTTTCTCCTAGTCATTCCGGAATAGAATGGCTTGTCGGACCACAAGGATAATAGGCATCGATAAACGGATGCACACATACCCTTGATTATCAACTGATAGAGGATGGTCGGGATACAACTAAAGAGAGCAACTCAAAGGAACATATAATTTTCTGAGTTGTGGATGCACAGATTAGTATGTCGAGCAAAGCTCAACATTTCTTCCGGATAACCCATGCAGAGAGGTTGAACTGGCAGAGTCACAAATAGGATGGAGAACTCATCGAGGCCACTTCTGTTGTGATCTTTTGATCCAACAAACTTCTGCCATAAGTGGTTCATGGTATTTGGAAGAAAGATATACCACGGACCTCGAGGACTAATGCAAAGGTTACTAATATCCTAAAGGAACTAGCAACACTATCAATAGGAAGTAAGTAGGGTGAATTTCGGGTTCAGAAACCCAGGAGTAGAATACCTACTACTAAATGGCATCACGGGATGCTTTCAAGAATAATGGCCAGAATCATAACACTGGGGATACAAAAGCATTGCTAAATTGCTAGGTGACTTCCTAAACACCTAGGGTCATAATAATAACTCCAACATATATGTCAAGGCAATGGAGTACCTCGACTGACCGATTAGTGTGCTTATTCTGACCAAAAAGGACATCAGGTACGGAAGGAAAGGATTGCAAATGCATCAGACTATTTAGAGACCTGGAATGACTCGGACATCATAACGGCTATAAATGCTCAGAAAGATTTGAGACATCATGCAAAATGGTGGCATAGCCACTTAACAACATCATATCAAAGTTCCGAGATCAACAGTTGACAGTTGACATATAGGATAGTAGGAACTGAGCTGAGGCTTAAAACCAACAATCTTATAAGTCTATGGATTAGTAACACGTCATCCTGATAGACATATGAGAAGGCCTAGTTCTTAAACCCCGTAGAAGAGAATAGGATGACTCAGATCAGAAGGCCATGAGGTATAAGGAGTAAAAAGAGCCTTACGTTCCCTTCCACAATCAATTCCCTTACATAACTAAAGCATTTCTAGACACAACTTCACCAGTTTGGCTTGGTAATCCCACAGCAATCAGCTCTGATACCAACGCTGTCAGGACCCCGATTCCAAGTCACATCGACCTAGTCGGTAACACCTCATATCACTTTGCGGCCTCACGCACGGTATTCCCACGGGTGTCGCCTTACCATGGCCCGGGACCGTTTGCGCCTTTTGGCTCACGATATGATAGTGTCGCTAGCATCCACATGACAAAGAACCCGGCCGACATGGCTAATCATGAACCCAAAGCGGCGCTAACCTATGGGGACAGCATACATGAATCACATCGAGCATGTCGGTCATCAACGATAAATTGGCTGTAGCACTGGCTAACAGACTCCGTATCCCGGCTGTAGCAGGCTAGGCAGGACTCGAATAACACCGCGTGACATTTTCAAGGGACAGATATAGGAACGAAGTGAAACACATGCCGCCAGTCAAGTGTCCAAGCAGTAGTGCTGGGCTAGCAGGACTCCGTGAACCGGGCAGTAGCGGACTACTATCGCCGAAGCACTAGACTACATTTCCCCATATGAGAGGCTGCCAAGGATAAACAACTAGATTGTCGGATCCCACACATACCAAGCATTTCAAACATACACACAATATGCTCAATATGTGTAAATACGACGTGGCATCACAACATGACTCTACGACTCAATTATTTATTCATTAGGCTCCAAGAGCGAGATATTACAAACATGGGTCTCATGACCCAACACTCGTGAGCATACAAGTCAAAGCACAAGCGAAGCTAATCATGTCCGAGTACGCATAACTATAAATGAAAATGGCTGAGAAGCCCGACTATCTACCAGATCCCGCCGAGGGCACAAGATCGTAGCTGAGGTAACAAGCTAAACGTCAAGTTCACGTGGAACTACTAGCGAGACCGACGCCTCTCGCAAAACATAAAATAAGCAAACGTGAGTACAATTGTACTCAGCAAGACTTACATCGTAACTAACTACATATGCATCATTATCAAAAGGGGTGGTGGATTTTGACCGCAGCAAGCCAGCTTTGACTCGGTGGCTATCCCGAACTACGATCGCAAGTAACTCTTTTGAGGTGGCGCACGAGTCCACATATTCACCATATCAATACACCACTATGGACCCGCTCCCGCCTCCCTACGAGAATGCCATCCATAGCACTCACGCTTATCTTGCGCATTTTAGAGTATCCACTTTCACTTGTCTATGAACTGATATAGGCAACCCAGAAGTCCTTCTCCGTGGACACGGCTATTCGAATAGATCATATTAACCCTGCAGGGGTGTACTTCTTCACACACGCTCACCACTTACCGCCGTTTACGACATGTACTCGGCAACCTTCAAGCGGAAGCCCAACGTGGGTGTCGGCCACGGCCTACCTAAACACTCAAGTCCCTAGTCCAGGTTTATCGCCTATTCGGGTTCCATCCGCAGGGAGTCCGGCCGAGGTTTCCCATACAGCCCCGAACGGTGTGTGCGGGGTTCCCGAGATACCAAACGGGCATTCGCACACCGGCCACGGTGTATCTACCGCATCATAGCCCACCCCTAGGGTCAGCGCCACGCACGCCTCCAACACATATCCTACAAACACCGAAACTAGTTGCAACTCCCGGACAGAGAACAAGGGTGGTTAAGAAGCCGAGAGGGTCCATTGGTTTGGGCCCAATGCGTGGTAGTAACTGTTTCATGGATCACAAACACAGTAACTCAGTTCCCGAGGACGCGGCTGCAATGAGACAACCCACCATGTACTCCTACATGGCCTCTCACCGCTACCTTTACCAAATCGTGTTCACACACTTAGCTCACACACAGAGGGACATGTTCACACAACCATTCCAATTCATTCCCGATGAATCGACCTGACTCAACTCTAAGCAGAGCAGGCATGACAAACAAGCATGAATGAGTAGGCACAACAGGCTCAAACAACTCCTACTCATGCTAGTGGGTTTAATCTAATTCTTGTGGAATGACAGTCATGCAGAGGATAAAGGGGTTCAACTACCGCAGCAAGTAACACATTGAATCGATGTTGTCCTAATGCAATAAAAGAGAGCAGGAGCGAGAGAGTGGGATTGTATCGGAATGAACAAGGGGGTTTTGCTTGCCTGGCACTTCTGAAGATAATATAGTTCTTCATCGGTGTCATCGAACAATCGCTTAACGTCCGCTCTCGAGAGGGGACAATTACCGGCAACAAGAGAGAACACAATCAATGCAATGCACATTCACATGAATGACATGTCATATTAAGGTACTGAATTCACCTAATGCAATACCTAGCCAAGTTAATTGAAGTGGAACTCAATCAAGAACAAATTCCAACTCCAAATGTTATTTCATAATTTGCCCTAATCATGATTCATCCTATTCAGTGAGGTTAACTTGTTCAATCATGCATGAAAATGCCGTAAACAGATTCTTCATATTTTTCTGATCATTTTTCATATATAAATTATTTGATTTGGAGTTACGGTTGATTTTCTATGAATTTTAGAAGTTTAGGCAAATTTCTGGAATTTCTGAATAATTTAAATCCAGAAGTCAAATACTACGTTAGCACTGCGTCATGCCTGCGTCAGCAGGTCAACAGCGCTGACCTGATCAATTCTGACGCGTGGGGACCACACATCGGTCACACAGGGTTTAAGCAGGGGGGTTAATTAGCCTAACTAAAATCAGGGGCGTCGGGGCCCATCTGTCAGTGGCTCAGTGGTGCGATTAGGGCTAATTAAGGACGCCACGTCGGCAAGGCCGGGGTTGACCGCCAGCGACCATTGACCACGGCGGAGGCTCGCCGGAAACACTGCTCCGACAGTATTTCGATGCACCGAGGGCACCGGAAGATGCCCCTTTCTTGCCCCCATCCAACGGACCAAACTAGAGGGCGCGGGGTGGCCGGAATCTCGCCGGCGTCGAGCTTTGGCGGCGGCCGGAGCTACGGCATCGAGCGGAACAGGGCTGCGGAGCACGACAGGAGGAGCTGGGGAACGCGTTCGGCTCCTAGGAGCGAGCTGCGTCGACCAGTGGTGGTGGCCGGAGCTGCGGAGGCTAGGACCAACGGCGGCGACCAACACGGCGGCGGCCGGAGTTCAGCGTCCGTGCAGCTACGGACTAAAGGACGCGGAGAGGCCGGGGAAGAGGGGGAGTCGAAGCGGGCGCTCACAGGGAGGTGGCAGGGTAGCTCACGGGATCGGGGACGCTCCAGTTGCTGCGGATCGACGGCGATGGTCGGCGTTGCTGAAGCTTGAAGACGAGGAAGATGCCGGTGATGCAGGGCCTCTAGCGATGCTTGGCTTGGTGAGGAGGTCGAGGACGGAGTGACGGAGCTCGTGGTCGGCTCAGAGGGTCGAGGGGGAGGCAGTGGCTGCGGCGAACGGCGATGGTGGCGACGGGCTCCGCTCGGGTGTGCTCGGGGGAGGGAGCAGAGGACGAGGGAGAGAGCAGAGAGTGAGGGAGAGGAGCGAGGGGACACGGATCGTCTCCGTGGAGTCGCTAGAAGGGCCGAGAGCCTCTCGGTTGCAAGCAGGAGGTGGCTTCGCCTCCCGTGCGTGCGACACGCCGCCGTCCTCCTGGCAAAGGAAGGAGACGACTGGCACCTGGGCTGTGGTGGACTGGCCCAGTTGCAACAGTAGGTAAGGCCCAGGTAGGCTCTCCCTCGCTTTAGTTTTCCTAATTTGCTTTTGTTTTCTAATTTGTTTGCCTCTGTTTTGATTTAGTTTAACACCAAATCATTTTTTTAAAATTCTGGAAAAACTTTGAGGATGCAAAAAGGATTATTACAGAGCCCCACCATATTTTCCAAAATTATTGGAGCTATAATATTACTTGTAGAATTTTACAACTCCAATTCAAATAAGTAGTCAGTTAATTCAAAGACCTAAAATGCCAATGAAAAATATGCATCATCACAGGATAAGGTTTCCACCCTTTTCCCTAAATTATGAACATTTTTTAAGGCCATTTTGGGATCATTGAAAATATTTTTAGGTTGAACTTATTTGAATTCCATTTGATGCTAGGGTTTGAACATCCCCCATTTCAACTTTCTGAGAAATTAAACATGATGACATGAATGCCCTAATGCAACTATTGACAATCAAATCCTAGGGCTGTGACAGGCATGTAGATAATCTCCGCAGGCCATGTGGATATGGAGGAGATAGTCCTCGATCCAGACCGCAGGATCTGTGGTACCATCGTATGATTCGATGTTTACGGGTTTGAAGCCCTCAGGGATTTGATGATACATTACTTCATCTGTGAAGCATAGTGGGTGTGCGGCGCCTCTGTATTGGGCTATATCACGACGTAGCTCATATGAGCTTTGTCTCCTGTGTTCGGCCCGGCCGGGTTTGATGTATCCGGCGTGACGGTAATCATCCCGATTCGTTGTGCGCCCACGTGATCTGTAGATCGATCTTGTATGCTTTGCCTTATCCTCCAATATATCTCGCATGTCCGGCGCGTTTTCCCGTGCCTTGGTACTTTTTGAGCGGCGTCGGGGCGTGGCTTGAGCGGAGGGCCAAGAGGCTTCTCTATCGCGGCCACGGGGTGGCCGGTCTGCCAAGTCGTGCGCTGGTGGCGTGGATGCTTCCTCCTCTGATAGAGGCAATGGCCTGCGTTTGGGGTAGCTTTTGGAGGGGCATTGGAGTTCATACTCTTCGGCTGCAAGGACTTCAGTCCATCTGTCAGCTAGCAGGTCTTGGTCAGCTCTAAGCTGTTGCTGCTTTTTCTTGAGGCTGCTTGCCGTGGCCATGAGCCTGCGCTTATAACGCTCTTGTTCGACGGGTCCTCTCAGCACGATGAATTGCCGCCGCCGAGGCTTGCCTCGTCTTCGGAGGGGGCGATAATTATCGCCCTCTACCTCTTTTCTGCCGCACAAGACGTGCGGACTTGCTTCTCCTCCTCCTGCGCCGAGTCCCGCCGAGGGGTCGTCATGACATCGTCCGGGTATTATTGTCTCCCGTGCTGTAATCGCCGTTTTCTTGTGGGCGGATTTAGAGCGCGCCACCGACGCCGACGCTTGGGTTGTTTCTTGAGGGTCATCCTCCGCCGCTCCATCGCCATTCCCATCTTTTGGGATGTCCACCATGTATATGTCATATCACGAGGTGGCCTTCCAGTGCCCCGTGGGTGCTGGCTCTTGATCGTCTCTGGCACCGTCATCCATACCGTCGATGTCTTCGGAGTCGAAGTCGAGCATGTCGGTTAAATCATCGACAGTGGCTACAAAGTGGGTGGTGGGTGGGCGTTGAATTTCTTCGTCGTCCGAATCCTAACCTTCCTGACCATATTTCGGTCAGGGCTCCCCTGACAAAGAGAGAGACTTTAATGAGTTCAGGATATCGCCAAAGGCGAGTGCTTTGAAAAGATGTCCGTGGCGGTGAACTCCATAAGCGGCGCCCGGTCGGATTCGACTGGTAGAGGCGCGGGAGGTTCGGAGTACGGAAAGGAGTCCGCACTGGAGTCACGAGCCGCAAAGGACAGGATGGTGTTCGCTCAATCGCCGTGGAGATTTCAGCCCCGAGGCGGTGTCCAACCAACCGCCCTCGATCGCTAAACCGCCCGGATTAAGGGTCGGAGCGGATATCGTGCGGCCTCCGTGGCGCTGTTCGTTAGCGAGCTAGATCGCACCCATCGAGACAAGGCTGGCGCGCCGCCGTGGTTCTAATCCGTCGAAGATCAAATCTCCGCGGACATCGGCCGTATAGTTCAGGCTTCCAAATCTGACCTGATTGCCAGGGGCGTAGCTTTCAATCTGCTCCAGATGGCCTAGCGAATTGGCCCGCAGCGCAAAGCCACCGAATACGAAGATCTGTCCGGGGAGAAAAGTCTCACCCTGGACTGCGTTGTTGCTGATGATTGAAGGAGCCATCGGGCCTATAGGTGATGACATAGAGGAACTCTCAATGAAAGCACCAATGTCGGTGTCAAAACCGGCGGATCTCGGGTAGGGGGTCCCGAACTGTGTGTCTAGGCGGATGGTAACAGGAGACAAGGGACACGATGTTTTACCCAGGTTCAGGCCCTCTCTATGGAGGTAATACCCTACTCCTGCTTGATTAATATTGATGATATGGGTAGTACAAGATAAGATCTACCACGAGATCAGAGAGGCTAAACCCTAGAAGCTAGCCTATGGTATGATTGTTGTTCGTCCTACGGACTAAAACCCTTCGGTTTATATAGACACCGAATAGGGTTAGGGTTACATAGAGTCGGTTACAATGGTAGGAAATCTACATATCCGTATCGCCAAGCTTGCCTTCCACGCCAAGGAAAGTCCTATCCGGACACGGGACGAATTTTTCAATCTTGTATCTTCATAGTCCAGGAGTCCGGCCAAAGATGATAGTTCCGCTATCCGGACACCCCCTAGTCCAGGACTCCCTCAGGGGGCATGATTGTTAAGGAGTTTCTGGCACAACGCCTGGCTCTGCTCCAGGCGCACTCGCACCTCTTGTGGAAGCTCATGGACGAGGGAGGCGACCTCTGCCTGCGCCCGGACGGCTTGTCCGACGAGGAGCTGGACAAGGCCCTCTGCCTCCTGGCCGGGGAGGGCCAAGGGTACCCACCAGATACTCATCTTCTGCTATATCGCCGCCCGAAAGGGGTGAAGATTGCCGCCGCAATGCCCGTCTTCAACGAGCGCGGGCTCGTGCCGCTGGCGCACACTGGAGCCCTGGTCGTGTTGTCCTCCGGCGAGTCCGACCAGGAGGAGGGATCGGACTCAGAGGCGACCTGGGAGGAGGCGGGGGAGACTTCTCCTCCTCGCCTGGCAGATCTCCTCCGCACTCCCCGATGATGACGACGCCGATGTGCATCCGGTGAGGGTGTCGCCGCACCCCGCCGGGGTCACCACAAGGTCCAAGGGCACCCCCCGAAGAAGCCGCGGGCCGGGGTCCAAAAGAAGAGCAGATCGGCGCTGATCTCCTGAGGAGATGCCTCCGCTTCGTCGCTGGCCACCTTACCCTTATCTGCCATTGGTGCTCGCGGGCCGGTGCCCCAGCCCGCGAAGCCTTCGGGCTTGGTGCTTGAGAAGAGGGTGAGGGAGTATGCCGCCGTGGACCAGTAAGTGCTCCGCCTTGATATTTTGTTCCTGTCCTTGCCATGGTTTCTTGATGCCTTCCCCTTCTACTGCTAGGCCAACGCCGGTGGGAAGAAGAAGAACGGGGCGACCACAATCTCTGAGACCCAGCAGCCTGCCGCGGCCGTGCCACCCCTGGCGCGGAAGGACGGTGATGGCTCTCGAGCCTCAGCGGCCGGGTCATCCTCGCGAGATCCAGAGGCCCGACCTCAGGAGAAGGCGATCTCCATAGCCAAGCCAGCTCCGGAGGCGCCCGCCCCCAGCTCGCCTGCTAAGGTCGAGAAGGCTCAGGAGCCCCTGGCCCATTCTGCTGCTACTAACTTGCAGGCTGTGGCCCCTTCTGCTGCTACTAACTTGCAGGCTGTGTCGCTGGGCCGTGATCCTCCTGCTTCGCCTGATGCTCTGGAGGAAGCTCTTTTCGCGCTGACCCAGCTTCGCGACGACCTTCAAGGCGCCGACCGCCGGCTAGCGTTGGGGCGACTGGAGTTGGTCTCGGGGTGGCTGCGACCCGATGCGTCTGTGAGGCCTGCATGGATCCAGGCCGTGGCAGCCTCCAAGGAGGGTAAGCAGGTTGCCTACCTGGCCGTGGCCGCCCGCGAGGTGGCGTTGAAGGATGCCGAGGCTGCCAAGGAGCACTGCCGGGTGGCGGAGGCCGAGCTGGAGACCCTGCGCAACGAGCGCGCCACCGAGGCTCGTTAGCGCGAGGCGTGGGAGGGGAAGCTGAAGGCTCGAGAAGACGCGGTCTCCGGTCATGACACCGAGCTGGAGCAATCGGCACGGGCACATGCCATGGAGCGCGGCTGCCTAGAGAAGCTGAAGGAGGAGGTGGAGGCGAAGAAGGCCCAGCTGAAAGCCAAGGCAAAGGTTCTTGCCGAAGATCATGACGCCTTCAACTCTCTTGAACTGAGGTCCCGCAAGGCACTGTGGGAACTCTATGGGAGGGGTTTGAAGAAGCCGTTGGTGACTGCTAAGGAAGGCCCCGCCAAGCTACTCCCGCAGCTTGTCACCGCTCTTGAGGGCATTGTCAATGGGGTCGGCTGCATGGTGGAGGGGGAAGCCCACGCGCTCTCCGCTTTGGCTATGACTCGCGTCTTCAGCCATCTCCATCTTCACGACCCGAGCGTCGACGTTGGAGCTCTGCTTGAGCCTGTGGACGAGGAGCATTGCACAGCCACTGCCGAAGCCGTGAATGACCGGGTGGAGACCCTGCTGGAGAAGTTCCTCGCCATCGACCCCGCGCCTCCGGCTGGTGGTACCGCCGACCCTACGGCTGCGGCTGACGGCACGGGCAACGGCGACGTTGTCGACGAAGGGGCGCTCCTTGTGGGCGATGACAGCGCCCAAGGCTGAAGGGAAGGCTTGCTGGCGGCGCTTCCCTCCACTTTTATCTTCTTGCAACATGCACCATGCCTCGTGGAGGCGTTAAAACTTATGTTTGGTATTTGGAGAAACAATATGTCTTGTAATAATTTGTTAGGATTCCGTGATTTCCTTTCTGTTGCTTTAGTGTTCTGCGTCGGCAGGGCCCGGTCCCGCGCATGCCTCAGCCGCCGTTGGGTCGTCCGGATCGCCAGGACGAGACCAAGGGGTGAGGGGCTACGTGACCAGTTAGGCTCCTAAGTCGCGATGCTCAGGAGTCCCCCCTTGACGTACAAACAACCCTCTGGAATGGAATGCGAAGGTAGGCCTTAGCGTTCTGCGTCGGTAGGGCCCGGCCCCGAGCATGCCTCAGCTGCCGTTGGGTCGTCCGGATCACTAGGACGGTACCAAGGGTTGAGGGGCTATGTGACCAGTTAGGCTCATGAGTCACGATGCTCAGGAGTGCCCCTTGATGTACAAACAGACCTCCATACCTGTCCTTGTCGAGGTCCCGCTCGGGAGGGGCGCGCGATGACCAGTTCCAAGGGACCTGGCAGGTGGCATACGCTAGGCGTGATCCGAGTGTAGCCCCCCGTGCCTAGCCCCCTCGCGTGATTCTCCCGAGGGGAAAGTGTTGCGATGAGGCTGGACACTAAGCCTGGTGGCTCCTTGAGGTTTATCACTAGCGCGGAGCATAGCGCTTCCACACTTGCACGGGCATAGCCGCTCCTCGACCATGTCGACTGCCAGCACAGATCATGGTGCTTCCACTGATGCGTGGGTGGGGGCTCCCTCTGAGTGGAGCCCAGGCGTAGTCAGCCCCATACGACACGTGGCTTGCACGACAGGGCTAGACGAGGTGTGTCTGGGCACTCGTGAGCCAGCGCTGGACTCACGAGGCCCTACCTCAAGGCGGGTTGCGCCTAAATTTGATTCTTAACAGCTGTGGTGGTCCTGCGAGATGGTTAGACAACCTGCGCAGATTGAATCTCCTGAGGGGATCACATGACAAGGACAAACACCAACGACCCCAGGGGGTGACTTGAACGGGGCAGGCTGTCGGTGTCAAAACCGGCGAATCTCGGGTAGGGGGTCCCGAACAGTGTGTCTAGGATCGATGGTAATAGGAGACGGGGGACATGATGTTTACCCAGGTTCAGGCCCTCCCTATGGAGGTAATACCCTACTTCCTGCTTGATTGAACTTGATGAATATGAGTGTTACAAGAGTTGATCTACCGCGAGATCGTAATGGCTAAACCCTAAAACTCTAGCTTGTATGACTATGGTAATGAGTCTCTCTCTATCCGGACTACGCTCTCCGGTTTATATAGACACTGGAGAAATCTAGGGTTACATGGGGTCGGTTACATAAGAAGGAATCTTCATAGTTGGTCGCCTAGCTTGCCTTCCATGCTAAGGAGAGTCCGGTCCGGACACGGGTATAGTCTTCGGCCTTCACACCTTCACAGCCCATCAGTCCGGCCCAATGAATAACAGGCCGGACGCCCGAGGACCCTTTAGTCCAGGACTCCCTCAGTAGCCCCTGAACCTGGCTTCAATGATGAGGAGTCCGGCGCGCAGATTGTCTCCGGCATTGCAAGGCGGGTTCCCCCTTTTTCTGAAATCAACGATAGTCTTCGGATGCGATGATTATATCCAGACCTGTAACGTATTCCACACACAACCGCAGAGGGAATATAATATTTGCATGAATCTAATCTGTTGACAGCTTTTTCACAACACGACATCACGTCTCTCCGGTCGTAATTTCGAACCGTTTTCATCTGACATCCCACGTTTTGAAATGCGGTTGTAATTGGCACGTCCTGTCGAAGTAGAGATCGTGTCCCCTTATTGCGGGATTCCCATCAATGCGGGCATGGGTAACCCAACCGTGCCATTTATACAACTGTTGGCAATAGGCAAATCTTAAGGCGAGTGAGGAGGCGTTTAATATTTGCTACCTTTATAAGGGGATAAGGATTCCCTCTTCCTCTTCTCACACTCTCTCTCTCTATCTCCGCCTTTCAATCTCGAGCTCCAGCGCCCAAGTTCTCATCTCCTTTCCACTCAAGCAACCATGTCAGGATCCAGTGGTCAGGGCAAGTGGATGGTCTCCTCCGTCAAGGAGGAGGACATTACTGAGCTTCGGGCGGCCGGATACTTGGCGAAGGAGATCGCCCACCATCTGCCGGTCAAGGAACAAGTCGTCCCCGCGCCGAAGCCCACCGAGAGGGTAGTATTCATCCCCCATTTCTTCCGTGGGCTAGGGTTTCCACTCCACCCTTTCGTCCGTGGGCTGATGTATTATTATGGGATAGATTTCCATGATCTGACCCCGAATTCCTTCCTCAACATATCTGCGTTTATCGTCGTGTGTGAGGCCTTCCTCCGCATCCAACCCCACTTCGAGCTGTGGCTCAAAGTCTTCAACGTGAAGCCGAAGATGGTGGATGGCCAGCACGCGGAGTGCGGGGGAGCCATTGTGAGCAAGCTATCCAACGTCTCCTGGCCCAACGGCACTTTTGTGGAGACAGTAAAGGAGTGGCAGAAGCAGTGGTTCTACATCATAGAACCTCACGGCACCACCTGTTCCGCAGCCGCCGAATTCCGCTCCGATGCTCCTATGCGTCTCACCTCCTGGGTCGAGATGACTCTGGACTGGTGTTCACCTGACGAGTTGATAGTGCTGCACACGCGTGTTCAGAGCATGGTGACCAAGAATGTCAAGCTTGTTGACGTAATCCAGGTGATGCTGGTTCGCCGGGTTCTTCTGTGCCAGCGGTGAAGCCGCCCTTCTTGGGGAACCTAGTAATTTCAAAAAAAATCCTACTCACACACAGGATCATGGTGATGTATAGCAACGAGAGGGGGGAGTGTGCCCACGTACCCTCGTAGACCGAAAGTAGAAGCGTTAGCACAACGCGGTTGATGTAGTCGTACGTCATCACGATCCGACCGATCCAAGTACCGAACGCATGTCACCTCTGAGTTCAGCACACGTTTAACTCGATACGTCCCGCGAACTCCGATCCAGCAGAGCTTCACGGGAGAGTTCCGTCAGCACGACGGCGTGATGACGGTGATGATGTTGCTACCGACGCAGGGCTTCGCCTAAGCACCGCTATGATATGACCGAGGTGGAATATGGTGGAGTGGGGCACCACACACAACTAAGAGATCAAGAGATCAATTGTTTTGTCTCCAAGGGGTGCCCCCTTCCCCGTATATAAAGGAGTGGAAGAGGGGGAGGGGGCCGACCTTCCTAGGAGCGCCCCATGAGTAGTCCTACTCCCACCGGGAGTAGGACCCCCCCCCCCTTCCAAGTGGGAGTAGGAGAGGAGAGGGAAGGAGAGAGAGGAGGAAAGGAAAGCCCCCCCCCTCCTTGTCCAATTCGGACTGGGGGGAAGGGGCGTGCGGCTGCACTTGGCCGCCCCTCCTCTTCTCCACTAGGGCCCAATAGTCCCATTAGTCTACCCGGGGGGTTCCGGTAACCCCCCGGTACTCCGGTATATGTCTGGAACTCCCCGAAACCATTCCGGTGGCCGAACATAGTCGTCCAATATATCGATCTTTACGTCTTGACCATTTCGAGACTCCTTGTCATGTTCGTGATCACATCCGGGACTCCGAACTGCCTTCGGTACATCAAAACACAAAAACTCATAATACAATCGTCACCGAAACTTTAAGCATGCGGACCCTACGGGTTCGAGAACTATGTAAACATGACCGAGACATGTCTCCGGTTAATAACCAATAGAGGAACCTGGATGCTCATATTGGCTCCTACATATTCTACGAAAATCTTTATCGGTCAAACCGCAAAACAACATACGTTGCTCCCTTTGTCATCGGTGTGTTTACTTGCCTGAGATTCGATCGTCGGTATCTCAATTCCTAGTTCAATCTCGTTACCGGCAAGTCTCTTTAATCATTTTGTAATACATCATCTCTCAACTAACACATTAGTTACAATGCTTGCAAGGCTTATAGTGATGTGTATTACCAAGTGGGCCCAGAGACACCTCTCCGACAATCGGAGTGACAAATCCTAATCTCGAAATACGCCAACCCAACAAGTACCTTTGGAGACACCTGTAGAGCACATTTATAATCACCCAGTTATGTTGTGACATTTGGTTGCACAGAAAGTGTTCCTCCGTTAAACAGGAGTTGCATAATCTCATAGTCATAGGAACATGTATAAGTCAAGAAGAAAGCAATAGAAACAAACTAAACGATCAAGTGCTAAGCTAACGGAATGGGTCAAGTCAATCACATCATTCTCCTAATGATGTGATTCCGTTAATAAAATGACAACTCATGTCTATGGCTAGGAAACATAACCATCTTTGATTAACGAGTTAGTCTAGTAGAGGCATACTAGTGACACTCTGTTTGTCTATGTATTCACACATGTATCATGTTTTCGGTTAATACAATTCTAGCATGAATAATAAACATTTATCATGATATAAGGAAATAAATAATAACTTTATTATTGCCTCTAGGGCATATTTCCTTCAGTCTCCCACTTGCACTAGAGTCAATAATCTAGATTACACAGTAATGATTCAAACACCCATGGAGCCTTGGTGCTGATCATGTTTTGCTCGTGGAAGAGGCTTAGGCAACGGGACTTGATGGTCCGTATGTATCTTGCAAATCTGTATGTCTCCCACCTGGACTTGATCCCGGATGGAGTTGAAGCGTCTCTTGATGTGCTTGGTTCTCTTGTGAAATCTGGATTCCTTTGCCAAGGCAATTGCACCAGTATTGTCACAAAATATTTTCATTGGACCCAACGCACTAGGTATGACACCTAGATCGGATATGAACTCATTCATCCAGACTCCTTCATTTGCTGTTTCCGAAGCATCTATGTACTCTGCTTCACATGTAGATCCAGCCACGACGCTTTGTTTAGAACTGCACCAAATCACAGCTCCATCCTTCAATATAAACACGTATCCGGTTTGCAATTTAGAATCGTCCGGATCAGTGTCAAAGCTTGCATCAACATAACCATTTACGATGAGCTCTTTGTCACCTCCATAAACGAGAAACATATCCTTAGTCCTTTTCAGGTATTTCAGGATGTTCTTGACCGCTGTCCAGTGATCCACTCCTGGATTACTTTGGTACCTCCCTGCTAAACTAATAGCAAGGCACACATCATGTAACGCCCCGGATTCGATGCGCCAGGTGTCTTCCAGTTATTCGCCTTCGTTGCCATGTCTTTGCTTGCGTGTTGCACCGTGCCATGTCATCATCTGCATTTTATATCATGTCATCATGTGCATTTCATTTTGCACACGTGTTCGTCTCATGCTTCCGAGCATTTTCCCCGTTGTCCGTTTTGCAATCCGGCACTCCTATGTCTCCCGGCGCCCCCTTTTGCCTCTTTTCATGTGCGGGTGTTAAACGTTCTAGGAATGGACCGAGTTTTGCCAAGCGGCCTTGGTATAGCACCTGTAGACCACCTGTCAAGTTTCGTGCCATTTGGAAGTCGTTTGGTACTCCAACGGTTAACCGGGTAACCGTAAAAGCCCTCTTTTGTTTTCAGCCCAACACCCCATCCAAAGTGGCCAAAAACCCAGCAAACTCCCCTCCATGCTCTCGGTCGTTCGATCACGATCGCGTGGCCGAAAACCGCACCTCATTTCGACACTCCTAGCTCCCTCTACCTATAAATAAGTGCATCTCCACCAAAATCCCGGTCTAACCCTAGCCATCTTCATCCTCGCGCCGCCGGACACGTCCGCCCGAGCCGGACATGTCCGCCGGACACCTCACCCCGGCGAATCAGATCGCGCCACGTCACCCCGCCGCCGCCCGCAGCCACTCACGCGCCGCCACGTCCTCCGCCGCCGGCCCTTCTCTCTCCTCCTCCACCGCGCCAGCCATCGCGCCCGCCTGGCCAGGGGCAAGCCCGCTGGCCCATCGTCGCCGGAGCCGCGCTTCGCGAGGCCGCTTCGAAGCGCCAGCGCCCAGGCGCTGCCGCGCCGAAGCTCCTCCGAGCGGCGCGCCGCCCCGCTTTGTGGCCTCGCCGCCGCCGCTCCTCCGCGAGCCGCGCCGTCTGTCGTCTCCTCCGCCGGCCGCCCGCCGCCGCGAAGCCGCCGCCCCTCGCCGCGCCGCCGCCGTCTTGCCGGGCTCCGGCCGGATCCGGCCCGATCCGGCCCGGAGCTCCCTTCTCCGGCCTCCCCGTCCTCCTCTCCGGCGAGCCCAGCTGGCCATCCTCGGGTTCGGCGCCGATCTGGATCCGAGATCCGAAGGTTGACTTTTCCCCTCCCCCGATTTGCCTAAGTCCCCGAATATTTCAACATTATCATGCCATGTTCATGCCATCGTATCTCTGCATCCGTAGCTCCGTTTCGTGCGTGTAATATGTCAAATTGTTCTTCTCGACGAGTACATCTTTTCATCTCATTGCGTCATTTACATTTGAGCTCATATTGATGCCCAAAATGCTGTTAGAAGAGGGCTATGTGATGTTAGTTTCAGATTCTTATCAGAACATGCACTTTTGTCATTTTTGCCATGATTGATGTGTGCATCCTATGAACTTGAGTCCTAAATGTGTTTTGTAATATGCTATGCCATCTTTACAGGGGTGTATGCCATGTATTTTTGTGATCTCTGTGGTGACTAGCACAAGCATGCAAACTAGGCTTCATGATGTTGCTGATTTCAGCCCTGCTCACTTGATATTTTTATGCCATGTAAACTTGATGCTACCGAGAGATCCATGCTTATTTTGAGATACTTCAGTAAGGATGTTTTGAACATATGGTTATTATATATCCATCTATGCCCTTGTTTGCAATTATGGAGTGCCATATCTTGAGTCAATCGACCTCTACTTTTGCTATAAAATGTTTCCTGGCAGATTGTTTACATGTTATTCAATTTTGCCAAGGTTTTTGTTAGTAATCCATGCACCCTATGAACTTGCTCTTGCCATGCTTAGCTTAATAAACATGTCTTCTTACTGTTGGTTGCCTTTCCATGCCATGTATTGCTCTGTGGTGAGTGGTTCAAGCTCACCAACATGCCTACTTATTGTTGTTCCTGCCATGTATGAATCTGTAATATAACTTTGCTATGTTTACATGGGTGCCATCATATTCTTTTATACTTTTTGGCTCATGGTCACTAAAGGACTTTTGTTCTATGCATTTATTAGTATCATGCCATGCCTTTTTTTCCATGATAAGTTCCTGTAGCATGTTATTTGATAGCTCTAAACATTGCAACCTGATGTTATTTCCTGATAAGTCTGAAACTGTTATTATATGCAATCTTGCCATGTCTTTTTGAGCATGTTCTAGTGATTTCTGGAGATAGCTCAGTGTTCATGTTTTGTAATGCTTTACCTGTACATCATGCCCATGCCTTTTATTATTACGTTGAGATGCTGTAGCATAGTGTTTTGGTGCTTGCAATATGCCTAGTTGCTGTTTTGGACAGATTGTTGCTATAACTTGTTTCATGTGTATGTGTTGAACTGTTGCTCCGTTTTGAGTGTGCTCTATATGAAACTTGCTTGATTTTGCATGTAGCTTCATATTATCATGTTGAATCCTTGTTTTGAGGTGTTTTCTTTATGTTTGTATTCATTTTGCATCAATGCCATGCTTATCTTGTTTTGCTCATATCTTCTAGGCCGTAGCTCCGAATTAAATGAACTTTATATGTAACTTGACTAGAATTTCGTGTAGATCATCTTGGTGCATCTTAACTTGCTTTTTAACAACTTGAACATAATGTTTATTCAGATCTGGACCAATTTCGAAATTTGCATATGAGGACTTACCAGAATTGTTCTATGTTGTTCCCGGCCTCATTTAAACTTGCCTTGATGTGTTGCTCTTGTTTGCATCATCTCTTGCCATGAGTAGCTTCATGTAGTCTTGTCATGCATCATGCTTGTTGTGCATCATGCCTTGTTCATGTGTGATGTGTTTACCATGTTGTGTGCTTCTTCTCGATAGTTCCCGTTTCGTTGCGATCGTGAGGATTCGTTCGTCTACGCTTGGTTCGTCTTCGTGGCTTCATCTTCTTCATGGACTTGTTCTTCTTCCTAGCAGGATTTCAGGCAAGATGACCGCTACCCTGGATCTCACTACTATCATTGCTATGCTAGTTGCTTCGTTCTGTCGCTATGCTGCGCTACCTATTACCTCTTTATCAAGCCATCCCAAATTTCCATGAACCTCTAACCTTTTGTCACCCTTCCTAGCAAACCGTTGTTTGGCTATGTTACCGCTTTGCTCAGCCCCTCTTATACGTTGCTAGTTGTAGGTGAAGTTGAAGATTGCTCCATGGTGGACAGGATTTTGGTTGGGATATCACAATATCTCTTATATTATTAATGCATCTATATACTTGGTAAAGGGTAGAAGGCTCAGGCCTTATGCCTAGTGTTTTGTTCCACTCTGGCCGCCCTAGTTTCCGTCATATCGGTGTTATGTTCCCGGATTTTGCGTCCCTAACGCGGTCGGGTGATTTATGGGACCCCCTTGAAAGTTCGCTTTGAATAAGACTCCTCCAGCAAGGCCCAACCTTGGTTTTACCATTTGCCTCACCACCACCTATTTTCCCTTGGGAGTAATTAACCCAAGGGTCATCTTTATTCAGCCCCCCCGGGCCAATGCTTGTCTAAGTGTTGGTCCAAACCAGAGCCACTTGCGGTGCCGCCCTAGGCAACTTGGGGTATCGTCGGTTGTCGACGTAGTGTTCATCCGGTGTTGCCCTGAGAACGAGATATGTGCAGCTCCTATCGGGATTGTCGGCGATCGGGCGGCTTTGCTGGTCTTGTTTTATTCTGTCGAAATGTCTTGTAGCCGGATTCCGAGATTGATCGGGTCTTCCGGGAGAAGGAATATCCTTCGTTGATCGCGAGAGCTTATAATGGGCTAAGTTGGGACACCCTGCAGGGTATAAACTTTCGAGAGCCGTGCCATGGTTATGTGGCAGATGGGAATTTGTTAATATCCGGTTGTAGTAAACTTGAAGCAAACTCTTCTAAAATACATCAACCGTGTGCGTAACCGTGAGTATCTCTTTTCGGGGTTGATCGAGAGGAGAACACGGTTTCTGGGTTATGTCTGACGTAAGTAGGAGTTCAGGATCACTTCTTGATCATTACTAGTTGACGACCGTTCCTTTGTTTCTTTTCTCGCTCTCATTTGCGTATGTTAGCCACCATATATGCTTAGTCGCTGTTGCAACCTCACCACTTTATCCCTTCCTTTCCTATTTAAGCTTTGCTAGTCTTGATACCCATGGTAATGGGATTGCTGAGTCCTCGTGGCTCACAGATTACTACACCACCAGTTGTAGGTACAGGTTATGCGATGATCATGACGTGAGAGCGATGTTACTTGTTTTGGAGTTCTTCTTCTGCTTCTTCGATCAGGGGATAGGTTCCAGGTCGGCAGCCTGGGCTAGCAGGGTGGATATTGTTTGAGTTTCTGTTTATGATTCATCCGTAGTCGGAGGTTGATCTTGTATGTGGTATTGTTGTATTCATGTGACATTGTATGTATTGGATGTATCCCCATCTATTATGTAATGTTGATGTAATGATATCCACCTTGCAAAAGCGTCTCAATATGCGGGTCTATCCTTGATGGGACCTTCGAGTTCCTTTTGGATAGGGTCGCATATTGGGCGTGACAAGTTGGTATCAGAGCCTCGACCGACCTTAGGAGCCCCCTTGATTGATCGTGTAGTTTGGCCGTTGTTGAGTCTAGAAGAAAACTGTTTTCGGAGTCTAGTTATATCGGAGAGTAGGAATTATTTTTACTCCTCAGCCCCTTCGTCGCTCTGGTGAGGAATCTTGACGTAGGTGTTTTGAATTACTCCTCTTCCCCTTCAATTTTTTCTTTAGGATCACGCAGTTGGTTTTTCGATCGTTGGCTCTCAGCTCTTTTCATCCGGTGCATTTCTCTTCAAGTTGACTCGAGCCATCTTCATCTTTGCCAAGTTCAATCCTCAGTTCTTCCTCCGACGTCGTTGTTTTTCCTTGTCCGAAGTTGTCCTTGTTTTCTTTTCCCACCCGCCCTCCCTGTTCTTCTTCTCGGAACCGGAGCCCGTAATCGAGTATCCATCCTAGTCGTGCGAAGCTTTTGCTTTCTCTCCTCAATGATTTCAACCGGTGTTTTCTCTTCAAGATATTCGTCGATTTTCCCCTTCCAAGTTGCCTTTGTTTTCCCGCCCTCCCACCCTTTTTCTTCCCGGAGTCTGAGTCTCTTTCGAGCATCAAAGTCATTCGTGTGGAGTCTCAATTGTTCCAACCGGTGAATTCTCGTCTCGTTCGTCATTCTTCATCCCTTTCTTTTTCCGGTGCACTCAATTCAAGTTTTCGGTTGATCACATTCTTTTCGTTGGATCAAGTGTTTTTCCCTGCTCGTTCGCCTCTCGCTAGTTTATCCTTCCGGAGTTCAAGACGTCTCAGGAGATTTGTCTGTGTTCCAATTAATTCGAGGTTGTCACCTCGGTCAAATATTTCAGTTCTTCCGGTGCATCATCTATCTGTTCAACATCCCTTTTCAACGGTGTTATCTCTTCAGTGGGCCCTAACCCACAGGTCTTTTCTCAGGATCTTACCTGACTCTTCTAATTCCCCCGGAGTTATTCTCAATTCTTTTCGAGTTTGACGTAAGAATGGATCCCATCAGTCAGACGCCTTCCCAAGATCTCTTTCAAATTCTTTTCATTGTTGGCTCAACCTATTCGCTTTTCATTCTTCCGGAGTATCTCAGTAATTTTTGTGGTGTTTCCCGTCGATATCTGAAGACCGAAGAAGAGTTCCTTCTAAATCTTGTCCGTTCCCCCAGAGATTCACGGTGCTAGCTCGATGTTATCCTATCAAATGGTTTCCAGTCATGCAAATTCTTTTCATCCATCCGGAGTATTTCAGGAGTTGTTTTCCCGTTTCTTTTCATCGGAGGCCATCGTTTCAGAAGAATTCTTCGCCCTCATCATTTCAGCTACCGTTATCCAATTATCCCGGTGCTTCGTTCAAGTGTTCTTTAATCAGTTCGCAATCTCTAAGTTCTCGTCTCTCTAAATTCCCTCAAGTATCTTCATGCTTTTCTGATTCTTTCCGGCGATCCGTTCTCTTCTCTTTGTTCATTTTCATTTTCACGGTGGTTCGTTCAAGACTCATTTTCCTTGGTTATCATTTTAATCCTTTCGCTCTGTCCAATCCTACCGGTGGTTCACGAAGACCTTCTCAAGTTTGCGATATGTCACTTCTCAATCCTTTTTCAAGAAGAATAAGTTGCATGCCAAATCCATCGCTTGTCAGCAATTTAATTTGATGAAGGATAAGCATACAATAAATCTTATTCTTATTTCCTCCAAGTGTTTAATCCCCTTCTTCAGAGTTTGTTCGTGATGAATAAATTCTAGTTCCAAGTCTTTCCATCTTTCCTTTTCCGGAGGTCAATTTTTCCTCGACCATCTCGTCGGAACCTCCGTCTAAATCAACGCAAGGCTTTAGTCTTATTCTTTTCATCCTTCATTCCTATCTCATCATCTTTTGTCACCGGAGTTTTTCATGGTGGTTCTTCATGATTTAATTCATTCTTCAAGAGCTCATCAGGTGTCATTCCATCTTCTCAAGTTCAAGTTCTATTCCTCCATGTTGTAGCCGGAGTGCTGCCTAAATCGTTTCAGTCTTATCCGTTTCTTTTCTCATTCTAACCACTCCGGTTAGAACGAGTGGTTTCATAGTCTATCTGATTTCCGTGAGCTTTTGGTTCTCGTCATTCTCGTCGTTCCTCCCTTCTTCTCAAGTGTTCTCGATTCTTTGCTTCTTCTCTTGAGTTCTTGTTTCACCTCTTCCTTTTTCTCTTCCGTCTCGGTCCTAAGATCTCGGGACGAGATCTCTTGTTAGTGGAGGAGTGTTGTAACGCCTCGAATTCGATGCGCCAGGTGTCTTCCAGTTATTCGCCTTCGTTGCCATGTCTTTGCTTGCGTGTTGCACTATGCCATGTCATCATCTGCATTTTATATCATGTCATCATGTGCATTTCATTTTGCATACGTGTTCGTCTCATGCTTCCGAGCATTTTCCCCGTTGTCCGTTTTGGAATCCGGCACTCCTATGTCTCCCGGCGCCCCCTTTTGCCTCTTTTCATGTGCGGGTGTTAAACGTTCTCGGAATGGACCGAGGTTTGCCAAGCGGCCTTGGTACAGCACCGGTAGACCGCCTGTCAAGTTTCGTGCCATTTGGAAGTCGTTTGGTACTCCAACGGTTAACCGGGTAACCGTAAAAGCCCTCTTTTGTTTGCATCCCAACACCCCATCCAAAGTGGCCCAAAACCCAGCAAACTCCCCTCCATGCTCTCGGTCGTTCGATCACGATCGCGTGGCCTAAAACCGCACCTCATTTGGACACTCCTAGCTCCCTCTACCTATAAATATGTGCATCTCCCCCAAAATCCCGGTCTAACCCTAGCCATCTTCATCCTCGCGCCGCCGGACACGTCCGCCCGAGCCGGACATGTCCGCCGGACACCTCACCCCGGCGAATCAGATCGCGCCACGTCACCCCACCGCCGCCGCAGCCACTCCGCGCCGCCACGCCCTCCGCCGCGGCCCTTCTCTCCCTCCTCCACCGCGCCAGCCACCGCAGCTCGCCTGGGCCCGGGCAAGCCAGCAGAGGCCCATCGTCGCCGGAGCCGCCGCCCATGAGGCCTGGCCGCCTGAAGCGCCCAGCGCCTCGGCGCTGCTGCGCGCCGAAGCTCCTCCAGAGCGGGCGCCGCTCCCCGCCGGTGGCCTCGCCGCCGCCGCTCCTCCGGCGAGCCAGCGCCGTCCGCCGCCTCCTCCGCGCCGACCGCCTCCACGCCTCGAGCCGCCGCCCGAGCCGCGCCTGCCGCCGTCTTGCCGGGCTCCGGCCGGATCCGGCCCGATCCGGCCCGGAGTTCCCTTCTCCGGCCTCCCCGTCCTCCTCTCCGGCGAGCCCAGCCGGCCATCCTCGGGTTCCGTGCCGATCTGGATCCGAGATCCGAAGGTTGACTTTTCCCCTTCCCCGATTTGCCCAAGTCCCCGATTATTTCAACATTATCATGCCATGTTCATGCCATCTGTCTCTGCATCCGTAGCTCCGTTTCGTGCGTGTAATATGTCAAATTGTTTGCCTCGACGATTTCATCATTTCATCTCATTGCATCATTTACGTTTGAGCTCATCTTGATGCCCGAAATTCTGTTAGAAGAGGGCTATGTGATATTAGTTTCAAATTCTTATCAGAACATGCACTTTTGTCATTTTTGCCATGATTGATGTGTGCATCCTATGAACTTGAGTCCTACATGTGTTTTGTAATATGCCATGCCATATTTACAGGGGTGTATGCCATGTATTTTTGTGATCTCTGTGGTGACTAGCACAAGCATGCAAACTAGGCTTCATGATGTTGCTGATTTCAGCCCTGCTTACTACTGATATTTTTATGCCATGTAAACTTGATGCTACCGAGAGATCCATGCTTATTTTGAAATACTTCAGTAAGGATGTTTTGAACATATGGTTATTATATATCCATCCATGCCCTTGTTCGCAATTATGGAGTGCCATATCTTGAGTCAATCGAGCTCTACTTTTGCTATAAAATGTTTCCTGGCAGATTGTTTACATGTTATTCAATTTTGCCAAGGTTGTTGTTACTGATCCATGCACCCTATGAACTTGATCTTGCCATCCTTAGCTTCATAAACATGTCTTCTTACTGTTGGTTGCCTTGCCATGCCATGTATTGCTCTGTGGTGAGTAGTTCAAGCTCACCAACATGCCTACTTATTGTTGTTCCTGCCATGTATGAATCTGTAATATAACTTGCTATGTTTACATGGGTGCCATCATATTCTCTGATCCTTTTTGGCTCATGGTCACTAAAGGACTTATGTTCTATGCATTTAGTAGTATCATGCCATGCCTTTGTTTGCCATGATAAGTTCCTGTAGCATGTTATTTGATAGCTCTAAACATTGCAACCTGATGTTATTTCCTGATAAGCCTGAAACTGTTATTATATGCAATCTTGCCATGTGTTTTTGAGCATGTTCTAGTGATTTCTGGAGATAGCTCAGTGTTCATGTTTTGTAATGCTTTACCTGTACATCATGCCCATGCCTTTTTTTTATTATGTTGAGATGCTGTAGCATAGTGTTTTGGTGCTTGCAATATGCCTAGTTGCTGTTTTGGACAGATTGTTGCTATAACTTGTTTCATGTGTATGTGTTGAACCGTTGCTCCGTTTTGAGTGTGGTCTATATGAAACTTGCTTGATTTTGCATGTAGCTTCATATTATAATTTTGCATCCTTGTTTTGAGGTGTTTTCTTGATGTTTGTATGCATTTTGCATCAATGCCATGCTTATCTTGTTTTGCTCATATCTTCTAGGCCGTAGCTCCGAATTAAATGAACTTTATATGTAACTTGACTAGAATTTCGTGTAGATCATCTTGGTGCATCTTAACTTGCTGTTTAACAACTTGAACATAATGTTTATTCAGATCTGGACCAATTTCGAAATTTGCATATGAGGACTTACCGGAATTGTTCTATGTTGTTCCCGGCCTCATTTAAACTTGCCTTGATGTGTTGCTCTTGTTTGGATCATCTCTTGCCATGAGTAGCTTCATGTAGTCTTTTCATGCATCATGCTTGTTGTGCATCATGCCTTGTTCATGTGTGATGTGTTTACCATGTTGTGTGCTTCTTCTCGATAGTTCCCGTTTCGTTGCGATCGTGAGGATTCGTTCATCTACGCTTGGTTCGTCTTCGTGGCTTCATCTTCTTCATGGACTCGTTCTTCTTCCTAGCGGGATTTCAGGCAAGATGACCGCTACCCTGGATCTCACTACTATCATTGCTATGCTAGTTGCTTCGTTCTATCGCTATGCTGCGCTACCTATTACCTCTTTATCAAGCCATCCCAAATTGCCATGAACCTCTAACCTTTTGTCACCCTTCCTAGCAAACCGTTGTTTGGCTATGTTACCGCTTTGCTCAGCCCCTCTTATAGCGTTGCTAGTTGCAGGTGAAATTGAAGATTGCTCCATGGTGGACAGGATTTTGGTTGGGATATCACAATATCTCTTATATTATTAATGCATCTATATACTTGGTAAAGGGTGGAAGGCTCGGCCTTATGCCTGGTGTTTTGTTCCACTCTTGCCGCCCTAGTTTCCGTCATATCGGTGTTATGTTCCCGGATTTTGCGTCCCTAACGCGGTCGGGTGATTTATGGGACCCCCTTGACAGTTCGCTTTGAATAAGACTCCTCCAGCAAGGCCCAAACTTGGTTTTACCATTTGCCTCACCACCACCTATTTTCCCTTGGGAGTAATTAACCCAAGGGTCATCTTTATTCAGCCCCCCCGGGCCAATGCTTGTCTAGGTGTTGGTCCAAACCAGAGCCACTTGCGGTGCCGCCCCTAGGCAACTTGGGGTATCGTCGGTTGTCGTACGTAGTGTTCATCCGGTGTTGCCCTAAGAACGAGATATGTGCAGCTCCTATCGGGATTGTCGGCGCATCGGGCGGCTTTGCTGGTCTTGTTTTATTGCTGTCGAAATGTCTTGTAGCCGGGATTCCGAGACTGATCGGGTCTTCCGGGAGAAGGAATATCCTTCGTTGATCGCGAGAGCTTATAATGGGCTAAGTTGGGACACCCTGCAGGTATAAACTTTCGAGAGCCGTGCTCATGCGGTTATGTGGCAGATGGGAATTTGTTAATATCCGGTTGTAGTAAACTTGAAGCAAACTCTTCTAAAATACACCAACCGTGTAGCGTAATCGTGAGTGTCTCTTTTCGGGTTGATCGAGAGGAGAACACGGTTTCGGGTTATGTCGACGTAAGTAGGAGTTCAGGATCACTTCTTGATCATTACTAGTTGACGACCGTTCCTTTGTTTCTTTTCTCGCTCTCATTTATGTATGTTAGCCACCATATATGCTTAGTCGCTGCTGCAACCTCACCACTTTATCCCTTCCTTTCCTATTTAAGCTTTGCTAGTCTTGATACCCATGGTAATGGGATTGCTGAGTCCTCGTGGCTCACAGATTACTACACCACCAGTTGCAGGTACAGGTTATGCGATGATCATGACGTGAGAGCGATGTTACTTGTTTTGGAGTTCTTCTTCTGCTTCTTCGATCAGGGGATAGGTTCCAGGTCGGCAGCCTGGGCTAGCAGGGTGGATATTGTTTGAGATTCTGTTTATGATTCATTCGTAGTCGGAGGTTGATCATGTATGTGGTATTGTTATATTCATGTGACATTGTATGTATTGGATGTATCCCCATCTATTATGTAATGTTGATGTAATGATATCCACCTTGCAAAAGCGTCTCAATATGCGGGTCTATCCTTGGTGGGACCTTCGAGTTCCTTTTGGATAGGGTCGCATATTGGGCGTGACACATCAGGTCTGGTAAATAACATTGCATACATGATAGAGCCTATGCCTGAAGCATAGGGAACATCTTTCATTTTATCAGGTCTGCAGTGGTCGGGCATTGAGTCTTACTCAACTTCACACCTTGTAACACAGGCAAGAACCCTTTCTTTGCTTGATCCATTTTAACTTTTTAAAAACTTTGTCATGGTATGTGCTTTGTGAAAGTCCAATTAAACGTCTTGATCTATCTCTATAGATCTTGATGCCCAATATTTAAGCAGCTTCACCGAGGCCTTTCATTGAAAAACTCTTATTCAAGTATCCTTTTATGCTATCCAGAAATTCTATATCATTTCCAATCAACAATATGTCATCCACATATAAGATTAGAAATGCTACAGAGCTCCCGCGCACTTTCTTGTAAATACAGGCTTCTCCAAAAGTCTGTATAAAACCATATAATTTGATCACACTATTAAAACGTTTATTCCAACTCCGAGAGGCTTGCACCAGTCCATAAATGGATCGCTGGAGCTTGCACACTTTGTTAGCTCCCTTTGGATCGATAAAACCTTCAGGTTGCATCATATACAACTCTTCTTCCAGAAATCCATTCAGGAATGCAGTCTTTACATCCATTTGCCAAATTTCCTAATCATAAAATGCGGCAATTGCTAACATGATTCGGACGGACTTAAGCATCGCTACGGGTGAGAAGGTCTCATCGTAGTCAATCCCTTGAACTTGTCGAAAACCTTTCGCAACAAGTCGAGCTTTATATACAGTAACATCCCCGTCAGCGTCAGTCTTCTTCTTGAAGATCCATTTATTCTCAATTGCTTGCCGATCATCGGGCAAGTCAACCAAAGTCCACACTTTGTTCTCATACATGGATCCCATCTCAGATTTCATGGCCTCTAGCCATTTCGTGGAATCTGGGCTCATCATCGCTTCCTCATAGTTCGTACGTTCGTCATGGTCTAGTAACATGACCTCTAGAACAGGATTACCGTACCACTCTTGTGCGGATCACACTTTGCTTGACCTACGAGGTTCAGTAGTAACTTGATCTGAAGCTTCATGATCAGCTTCCTCACTAATTGGTGTAGGTGTCACAGGAACCCGTTTCTGTGATGAACTACTTTCCAATGAGGGAGCAGGTAGAGTTACCTCATCAAGTTCTACTTTCCTCCCACTCACTCCTTTCGAGAGAAACTCCTTCTCTAGAACGGATCCAAACTTAGCAACAAAAGTATTACCTTCAGATCTGTGATAGAAGGTGTACCTAACAGTTTCCTTTGGGTATCCTATGAAGACACATTTCTACGATTTGGGTTCGATCTTATCAGGTTGAAGCTTTTTCACATAAGCATCGCAGCCCCAAAATTTAAGAAACGACAACTTCGGTTTCTTGCCAAACCACGGTTCATAAGGCGTCGTCTCAACGGATTTTGATGGTGCCCTATTTAACGTGAATGCAGCCGTCTCTAAAGCATAACCCCAAAACGATAGCGGTAAATCAGTAAGAGACATCATATGTCACACCATATCTAGTAAAGTACGATTACAACGTTCGGATACACCATTACGCTGTGGTGTTCCGGGTGGCGTGAGTTGCGAAACAATTCCGCATTGTTTCAAATGTAGACCAAACTCGTAACTCAAATATTCTCCTCAACGATCAGATCATAGAAACTTTATTTTCTTGTGATGATGATTTTCCACTTCACTCTGAAATTCTTTGAATTCAAATGTTTCAGACTTATGTTTCATTAAGTAGATATACCCATATCTGCTTAAATCATCTGTGAAGGTGAGAAAATAACGATACCCGCCGCGTGCCTCAACATTCAATGGACCACATACATCAGTATGTATGATCTCCAACAAATCAGTTTCTCGCTCCATAGTTTCGGAGAACGGCGTTTTAGTCATCTTGCCCATGAGGCACGGTTCGCAAGTACCAACTGATTCATAATCAAGTGATTCCAAAAGTCCATCAGTATGGAGTTTCTTCATGCGCTTTACACCAATATGACCTAAACGGTAGTGCCACAAATAAGTTGCACTATCATTATCAACTCTGCATCTTTTGGCTTCACCATTATGAATATGTGTATCACTACTATCGAGATTCAACAAAAATAGACCACTCTTCAAGGGTGCATGACAATAAAAGATATTAATCATCTAAATAGAACAACCATTATTCTCAGATTTAAATGAATAATCGTATCGCATTAAACAAGATCCAGATATAATGTTCATGCTCAACGCTGGCACCAAATAACAATTACTTAGGTCTAAAACTAATCCCGAAGGTAGATGTAGAGGTAACGTGCCGACGGCGATCACATCGACTTTGGAACCATTTCCCATGCGCATCGTCACCTCGTTCTTAGCTAATCTTCGCTTAATCCGTAGTCCCTGTTTCGAGTTGCAAATATTAGCAACAGAACCAGTATCAAATACCCAGGTGCTACTGCGAGCATTAGTAAGGTACGCATCAATAACATGCATATCACATATACCTTTGTTCACCTTGCCATCCTTCTTATCCGCCAAATACTTGGGGCAGTTCCGTTTCTAGTGACCAGTCTGCTTGCAGTAAAAGCACTCAGTCTCAAGCTTAGGTCCAGACTTGGGTTTCTTCTCTAGAGCACCAACTTGTTTGTTGTTGTTCTTAAAGTTCCCCTTGTTCTTCCCTTTGCCCTTTTTCTTGAAACTGGTGGTCTTGTTGACCATCAACACTTGATGCTCTTTCTTGATTTCCACCTCCGCAGCCTTTAGCATTGCGAAGAGCTCGGGAATTGTCTTATCCATCCCTTTCATGTTATAATTTATCACGAAGCTCTTGTAGCTTCGTGGCAGTGATTGAAGAATTCTGTCAATGACACTATCATCCGGAAGATTAACTCCCAGTTGAATCAAGTGATTTTTATACCCAGGCATTCTGAGTATATGCTCACTGACAGAACTATTCTCCTCCATCTTGCAGCTATAGAATTTATTGGAGACTTCATATCTCTCAATCCAGGCATTTGCTTGAAATATTAACTTCAACTCCTGGAACATCTCATATGCACCATGACGTTCAAAACGTCATTGAAGTCACGGTTCTAAGCCGTAAAGCATGGCACACTGAACTATCGAGTAGTCATCAGCTTTGCTCTGCCAGACGTTCATAACATCTGGTGTTGCTCCTGCAGCAGGTCTGGCACCTAGCGGTGCTTCCAAGACGTAATTCTTCTATGCAGCAATGAGGATAATCCTCAAGTTATGGACCTAGTCCGTGTAATTGCTACCATCATCTTTCAACTTTGCTTTCTCAAGGAACGCATTAAAATTCAATGGAACAACAACACGGGCCATCTATCTACAATCAACATAGACAAGCAAAATACTATTAGGTACTAAGTTCATGATAAATTTAAGTTCAATTAATCATATTACTTAAGAACTCCCACTTAGATAGACATCCCTCTAATCCTCTAAGTGATCACGTGATCCAAATCAACTAAACCATGTCCGATCATCACGTGAGATGGAGTAGTTTCAATGGTGAACATCACTATGTTTGTCATATCTACTATATGATTCACGCTCGACCTTTCGATTTCAGTGTTCCAAGGCCATATCTGCATATGCTAGGCTCGTCAAGTTTAACCTGAGTATTCAGCGTGTGCAACTGTTTTGCACCCGTTGTATTTGAACGTAGAGCCTATCACACCCGATCATCACATGGTGTCACAAAGACGAAGAACTTTCATAACGGTGCATACTCGGGAGAACACTTATACCTTGATAATTTAGTGAGAGATCATCTTATAATGCTACCGTCAATCAAAGCAAGATAAGATGCATAAAAGATAAACATCACATGCAATCAATGTAAGTGATATGATATGGCCATCATCATCTTGTGCTTGTGATCTCCATCTCCGAAGCACCGTCATGATCACCATCGTCACAGGCGCGACGCCTTGATCTCCATCGTAGCATCGTTGTCGTCTCGCCAACTTATGCTTCTACGACTATCGCTACCGCTTAGTGATAAAGTAAAGCATTACAGGGCGATTGCATTGCATACAATAAAGCGACAACCATATGGCTCCTGGCAGTTGCCGATAACTCGATTACAAAACATGATCATATCATACAATAAAATATAGCATCATGTCTTGACCATATCACATCACAACATGCCCTGCAAAAACAAGTTAGACGTCCTCTACTTTGTTGTTGCAAGTTTTACGTGGCTGCTACGGGCTGAGCAAGAACCGTTCTTACCTACGCATCAAAACCACAACGATGGTGTGTCAAGTTAGTGTTGTTTTAACCTTCTCAAGGACCGGGTGTAGCCACACTCGGGTCAACTAAAGTTGGAGAAACTGACACCCGCCAGCCACCTTTGTGCAAAGCACGTCGGTAGAACCAGTCTCGCGTAAGCGTACGCGTAATGTCGGTCCGGGCCGCTTCATCCAACAATACAACCAAACCAAAGTATGACATGCTGGTAAGCAGTATCACTTGTATCGCCCAGAACTCACGTGTGTTCTACTTGTGCATATAACATCTACGCATAAAACCTGGCTCGGATGCCACTGTTGGGGAACGTAGTAATTTCAAAAAAACTTCATACGCACACATAGGATCATGGTGATGCATAGAAATGAGAGGGGAGAGTGTGTCCATGTACCCTCGTATACCGAAAGCGGAAGCGTTAGCACAACGCGGTTGATGTAGTCGTACGTCTTCATGATCCGACCGATCCAAGTACCAAACGCACGACACCTCCGAGTTCAGCACACGTTCAGCTCGATGACGTCCCGCGAACTCCGATCCACCAGAGCTTCACGGGAGATTTCCGTCAGCACGACAGCGTGATGACGGTGATGATGTTGCTACCGACGCAAGGCTTTGCCTAAGCACCTCTACGATATGACCGAGGAGGAATATGGTGGAGGGGGGAACCGCACACGGCTAAGAGATCAAGAGATCAATTGTTGTGTCTCCAAGGGGTGCCCCCTTCCCCGTATATAAAGTAGTGGAGGAGGAGGAGGTGGCCGGCCTCCCTAGGCGCGCCCCATGAGGAGTCCTACTCCCATCGGGAGTAGGACTCCCCCTTCCAAGTGGGAGTAGGAGAGGAGAGGGAAGGAGAGAGAGGGGGAAAGGAAAGGGTGCGCCCCCCCTCCTTGTCCAATTCGGACTGGGGGGAAGGGGACGCGACTGCCCTTGGCCGCCCCTCCTCTTCTCCACTAGGGCCCAATAGGCCCATTGGTCTCCCCGGGGGGTTCCGGTAACCCCTCGGTACTCCGGTATATGTCTGAAACTCCCCGAAACCATTCCGGTGTCCGAACATAGTCGTCCAATATATCGATCTTTACATCTCGAGCATTTCGAGACTCCTCGTCATGTCCATGATCACATCCGGGACTCTGAACTATCTTCAATACATCAAAACACAAAAACTCAATACAATCGTCGCCGAAACTTTAAGCGTGGGGACCCTACGGGTTCGAGAACTATGTAGACATGACCGAGACATGTCTCCGGTCAATAACGAATAGCGGAAGCTGGATGCTCATATTATCTCCTACATATTCTATGAAGATCTTTATCGGTCAAACCGTATAACAACATACGTTGTTCCCTTTGTCATCGGTGTGTTACTTGCCCGACATTCGATTGTCGGTATCTCAATACCTAGTTCAATCTCGTTACCGGCAAGTCTCTTTAATCGTTCTGTAATACATCATCTCGCAACTAACTCATTAGTTACAATGCTTGCAAGGCTTATAGTGATGTGTATTACCGAGTGGGCCCAGAGACACCTCTCCGACAATCGGAGTGACAAATCCTAATCTCAAAATACGCAAACCCAACAAGTACCTTCGGAGACACCTGTAGAGCTCCTTTATAATCACCCAGTTACGTTGTGACGTTTGGTTGCAGACAAAGTGTTCCTCCGGTAAATGGGAGTTGCATAATCTCATAGTCATAGGAACATGTATAAGTCATGAAGAAAGCAGTAGCAGCAAAATAAACGATCAAGTGCTAAGCTAACGGAATGGGTCAAGTCAATCACATCATTCTCCTAATGATGTGATCCCGTTAATCAAATGACAACTCATGTCTACGGCTAGGAAACATAACCATCTTTGATTAACGAGCTAGTCTAGTAGAGGCATACTAGTGACACTCTGTTTGTCTATGTATTCACACATGTATCACGTTTTCGGTTAATACAATTCTAGCATGAATAATAAACATTTATCATGATATAAGGAAATAAATAATAACTTTATTATTGCCTCTAGGGCATATTTCCTTCAGCCCTCTATGGGAATTGAATTCGAAGAAGCACCAGACCTTGATAAGGCTCTTCGAGACTACTCACGAGGCGCCTGGAAGTTGCTCTTTAAGGGCAACGAGAAGCCACCGGCCATGGACTCAGACCGTGGTCACGATTATAAACACCCCGCTAGCGAGGTATGTTATTTCTGACGTATCCCAACTTAATTGTTTCGAGGATAATGTCTGAGCTTTTATTATTGCTCTTTTCAGGACTGGACAAAGAGGGCGAAGAGGATCCAGTGTTCGGCTCCGCTGCTTGAAAAACTAGTCATCCCGCGTCTAGTGAAGATGCTGGTGTCGGCGTCATATAAGGCGCCGGAGAAGAATGCCAAGAAGATGGCAAAGGGGGCCAAGAGTGGCCCCCGTCGCAAGGGCACTTCAGACGCGATGTCCGAAGATGACGAAGTTCATTCCTCTGTCCCTGAGGACAATGACGAAGAAGAGGAGGAGGAGGAAGAAAACAACCCTCCCCCTGAGGAGAGGAAGAAGAAGAGGGCGACTTTGGCGCATCTGGAGGCGGAAACGCCCAAGAAGGGGAAGGGCGTCCCAGCGGTCAACACCGTGTGGGACGTTGATAGCAGTCCGGAATGACGCCCCCGCACAAAGCCCCAGGCCGCATTGTAAGTGACATGGCCCGCTCGTGTACACATCCGGCCCTTTCTCTCCATTATCTTGGCATAGTTAACTGTACTATTGTAGTCCGACCCGCGACCAAATCCAGCGATCCTCGTCTGGAGGTTTGTTGGCTCTGTCGGAGATGGCAAGCATGTCGCCACCGCCTGCTTACTCCCCCGGGGCCAGGGACGACACCGAAGTGTTGTCCCAGAGAACCTCTCCGAAGAGAGGGGCCCAGGACGCTGTTCGGGAGGCGCAACAAGGCGAGACCTCCATTGTCGGACACATGGGGGAGCCGATCCCCATGGAAACTGGCGAAGAGGGCCGCATCCAATTTGGCCCTCAGTCAAATACGATTCCGGAGACCCATATGGCTCCGCAGTCGGGCGAGCAGCCCCCTTTGAAGGAGGGGGGTGCGCCACTTCCGCCAGTGTTCCCTGTCCATCCAGGGACGCCGGATAACCTGATGGAGGTGCTACGAGGCAGCTCCGTTATGGACGAGCACCGTGTCCTTATGGGAGCGGTGATCGAGAAGGTTCAGTCCGCCAAGAGTGGACTGAACGAGGCCTGTAGCAACCTGTTGACAAGTTTCGAGGTAAGTGACATAGAAAGAGAAAAAACCCATGTAGTTAGTAGCCCCTGAGACACTGTCCGGTGCTCGGTGAGAAGAACCAGACAGAGGATCAATCTTTTATTGTAGGAGACTAACGTGATAGGTATGCATAAGCATGCGTCACTGTTGGCCGCGACCTCGCGTGCTGCCGAAGTCTCTGAACTGAGGCAGAGGATGGGGCAGACCGAGAGCAAGCTCGGCGATGTTAAGGTTCGGCTCCAGGAGCAGCAAGGTGAGTAACGACTTGCTGTGTATTCTGAAAGCATAGGCGCTGTGTATTGAATGTAGTGTCATAATATGTGCAGGAGCCGCGACCGCGGTCGAGGCCCTGAAGAAGGCCCTGGGCGAGGCCGAGGAGAAGGCTTTCCAGCAGCAAGCCGCCCGTCAGAAGCTCGAGGTCCGGTTCAAAGAAATCCAGCAGGAGCTCCAGGATGCGGTGAAAAAATGTGAGACCTTGGAGCATGATGCGTCGGCTCGAGGGGCCGAACGCACCGAGGCTCGTCAGAGCGCGGAGACCGCACGGAATGAGGCCCAGGCCGCTACCCAGGAGATCCAGGAGGCCAAGAAGATCACGGCGGGTAAGGCTTTTAAGATGCAAAGCAAGTATGCGGAGAAGCAGTACCTTTTACTAACCCAGGTTCGGAGTTCCCCAGGGGCTTTTGCAGATCTACCACGCAGCGTATCAGACGCTGCGTAGTTCTACCGAGCTGAAGGAGGGGGTTCTACGGAGAAGCTATTCTGGTCGCAGTATGCGATGCCAGAGCATCCCGTGTCATTCACCGATCAGCTGAAGCAACTGATGGAGCTGCACAGGGTGGCCGAACTAGCCATGAAGGATTTGATGATCCAGCTATGGCCAGCCGAAGCTATGCCCGGCAGCTACTTCGGACTCGTGAGGCGGCTAGTGGAAGCCTGTCCACGGCTGGACGTCGTCAAGCGCTCTACCTGTATTGAAGGTGCCCATATGGCCTTCGCTCGTTGCAAGATGTGGTGGGCGAAGATGAATGCCGTTGAAGTTGCCAGCGGGCCGCCGAAGGGCAAGGAACATCGCACACCCGAGAGATATTTTGCGGATGTCATAGAAGGGTCTCGACTTGTGGCAGCTCAATGTTCGCAAGACATTGTATTTGAATAAATGTATTCATGTTGCCCTTGCCTTGTATTATGGAAACAAAGCCTGTAATGTAATTTTGTTATGCTTTAATTGTTTCCTCCTGTGCGGCCGTGTTGTTTGTAATCTGAGGGTTGGCGATTAACCGGCTACGCCCTCGCCAGAGATAGTACGGAGGTGTTCAGGATGGAATCTAAACAATCTTGATCCAATTATATGGTCCTTTGAAGGAGTTGTTTAGCGCAACGAAAAAGGCAATCAGACTATACGGCTTAAACGCCCTCACTTAGCCATAGGAGTTTTATAATAAAGCAAGTGCGCAGCCCCTGGTCCAAGCCAGGGTGCTGTTAGCATCTGATTGGGAAGTGACGATCCTTCGCGTAACGCGGAAAAAATCTCCAATGATTTTGTAACCCTCGAATAGCTGATCGGCTCTCGCCATATCATGACAGTCAGTTTTCGGCTTTCTCTACTGAGGTGCTCATCCGGTCAAGGCCAGGGCACAATCGCAGTAGTTCTCCCTTTACTACGCTAGCCGATAGAGCAGAACGTAGGTAGCAAGCACAGGAGCCGGGTAACCCAACTATTGACCAAAGACATGATTCGGAGCCAATGCATATAATTCTAAATTCGGGGTGCCGAACTTATGTATAAGAAGTGTTCAGACTTTGCTGCCGTATTGTGGGGCGATAAGTAGCCCCTGGCGAATATGAAACGTACAAAAGGGTACCGATGCAACTGATAAGCAGATCGAAATAAAATGAAGTAAGAAGTGAAAACCACAGATACTAGGCCGCAAACCATTTTCATTATAACTGGATGGATACATCAAGGTGTATCTTGTACAAAATAGTGCGATAAGCATCCAGGCTATTTAACATGCCGGGATCAAGAGGGCGCAACATCCGGGTCCTGAGAAATAAGTGGAGATACCGTCAAGAAGAACGTACAGAGGTTACCCTACGAACCTATGTTGCTTGCCTCCTTTGTATGCCGATCCTTCAAAGGGACTGGTGGTCAGGCCCGTGAGAAAAGGAACCTGAAATAAAAAGAAAAAGGTGAAAGTGTGTGTGTCCGGGATCGGTCTAGCCGGACTGTAGATCCCGGGTTAGCTTGTGCCTCCGTCGATGTCCATGGGATTTTGAGCGCGTAATTACGTACGCGTGGTGCGAATGCCACTACTTCGTCGGGAATGGGACGGAGGCCGAATTGCTAATCGAGCTCTTGACGAGCCGCGCTGTCCTGCTGCAGTGTAGCCCGGAACCTCTTGATGATGTCCAGGGGCTCGACAGCCGTACCATGGTGCTGCTTGAGAAGGCCGCTCTATACCTCTGCTGCTAGGGCGGCGGTGTGCTCCTCTGTTCGGAGGGAGCGTTCCGTATTGCCATTGACTATTATGACGCCGCGTGGACCGGGCATCTTGAGCTTAAGATAAGCATAGTGTGGCACTGCGCTAAATCTAGCAAACGTGGTTCGTCCGAGGAGTGCGTGGTAGCCGCTGCAGAAGGGGACGATATCGAAGATTAACTCTTCGCTTCGGAAGTTATCCGGAGAACCGAAGACCACCTCCAGCGTGATTGAGCCCGTACAGCGGGCCTCTACGCCTAGTATGACTCCTTTAAAGGTAGTCTTTGTTGGTTTGATTCGTGAGGGGTTAATGCCCATCTTCCGCATTGTGTCCTGATAAAGCAGGTTGAGGCTGCTACCACCGTCCATCAGGACTCGTGTTAGGTGAAACCCATCAATAATTGGGTCGAGGACTAGTGCGGCTGAACCGCCATGGCGGATACTAGTTGGGTGATCTCGATGACCGAAAGTGATCGGGAATGATGACCACGGATTGAATTTGGGGGCGACTGGCTCTACCGCGTAGATGTCCCTAAGTGCTCGCTTGCGCTCCTTTTTGGGGATGTGTGTAGCGTATATCATGTTCACCGTTTTAACTTGAGGGGGAAATTTCTTCTGTCCCCCAGTGTTCGGCCGCCGGGGCTCTTCGTCCTCGTCCTCACTTTGTGATTCCTTTTCATTGTTTTCAGCGTTTAACTTGCCAACCTGTTTGAAAACCCAACAGTCTCTTTTAGTGTGATTAGCTTGTTTGTCTGCGGTGCCATGTATCTGGCATGGATGGTCGAGTATGTGGTAGAGGCTGGAAGTTCCTTCATTGTTTTTTTGTAGGGCTTCTTCCATTGGCCGGACTTGGAGCCACTGAATCCGGCATTAACTGTGGTGTCATCGGTGTTGTCGCCATTGCTTCGGCGTTTGTGTCTATTGCGCCGGAGGTTGCTGGTGTTGTTCTTGGCCTCGGAGGGGCATGCCTCGCTGGTTGTGTTCTTGCTACGAGCCAGCCAGCTGTCCTCACCCGCGCAAAAGCGGGTCATGAGTGCCGTAAGGGCTGCCATAGACTTCGGCTTTTCCTGGCCGAGGTGGCGTGTTTGAAGGCTGCTAGGGCCTCAGCATCCGGACAGTCAACGATCTGGTTCTTTTTGGTTAGGAACCTAGTCCAGAATTTTCTGGCTGATTCTCCAGGTTGTTGAACTATGTGGCTTAAATCGTCGGCATCTGGTGGCCGGACATAGATTCCTTGGAAGTTGTCCAGGAAGGCTTCTTCCAAGTCCTCCCAGCTGACGATAGAATTTTCAGGCAGGCTGTTAAGCCAGTGCCACGCTAGCCCTTTGAGCTTTAGTGGGAGGTATTTAATGGTGTGGAGGTCATCTCCTCAAGCCATATGGATATGGAGAATAAAATCCTCGACCCATACTGCAGGATCGGTAGTGCCGTCGTATGATTCGATATTGACGGGCTTGGACCCCTCGGGGAATTCATGATCCAGTACTTCATCTGTGAAGCAGAGAGGGTGTGCGGCGCCTCTATATCGGGTTGCATCGTGGCATAGCTCTGATGGAGTCCGTCTGTGGCATTCGGCCCGGGCGTGGTTAGGTTTTTCACGTCCGAATAGGTAGCCGTCGATGTGCCTCGAGGCACATCCTCGCGATCCGTAGATAGATCTTGTGTGTCCTGCTCTACTATCCAGGGTCTGCCGGAGGTCGTACGTATGACCCCGAACTCTTCCGTCCCTATTTTTTGGAGCGGTGGGGCGGGCTGCTGTTCGGCCTGAGTTGCCGCTTTATCTCGACCGCGGGGTGGCCGGTCGGCCGCCCTGTCTCGACCACGTGGTGGTCGTTCCGCATTACGCGAGGGAGATATGTGCTCCGGCGCCTCCTCATCGAATTGAGGTAGCAGTCTACGTTTCAGGTAGCTCTTGGTTGGGCGCTTGAGGCCGTTTTCCTCGGCTGTCAGGACATAAGTCCATCTGTCGACGAGCAGATCTTGTTCAGCTTGAAGCTGTTGTTGTTTCTTTTTCAGGCTCCTTGAAGTGGCTATGAGATGAAGCTTAAAGCGCTCCTTCTCCAGAGCATCCTCAGGCACGATGAAGTCTTCGTTGCCAAGGCTTGTCTCCTCCTCGGAGGGTGGACGGTAACTATCGTCCTCCGAGTCATCTTCTATGGCCTGTTGGTCAGGGTTGTCTTGCCTGTTGTCATGTTCCTCCTATTCGGATGTAGCCCCGACAGGGTCTTCATTGTTTTCGGCGGCGTCCAGAGTACTATTTTCCATGGTGCCAGTGTTTCCATCCTTTGAGCGACGGGGCTTAGAGCGATGTTTGGGCTGCCAGCGCTTGGACTGCATCTCAGAGGTTTTATTCGCATCTGGCTCTTCTTTGTCGTCGCCAGATCCTTTAGGTGTATCAACCATGTACACGTCGTACGAAGAGGTGGCCGTCCAACGTCCAGTAAATTGCAGGTCTGGGCCTTGATCCTTGTCGGCATCGTCGTCCATGCCGTCGATGTCTTCGGAGCCATATTCAAGCACGTCGGTTAAGTCATCGACAGTGGCTATGAAGTGGGTGGCGGGTGGGAAGCAAAATTCTTCGTCGTCTGCCTCTAGCTCGAGCCGAACATAGTTCGGCTGTGAGTCCTCCTCCAAGGACAAGTTCTTTAAAGAGTTTAGCACGTCACCCAAAGGTGAATGCTGGAAGATGTCTGCGGCGCTAAATTCGAAAATCGATAACCGATCCAGCTCGGTGTCCGCAGGCGTACTTGGTCCGGAACGTATAGCCGGAGACGAGTCCGGAGTTCCATTGACGCAAAAATTGCAGGATGTCGAGTCCGTGTGTGGCTCCAACGCCGCGGACTTTGTGGCCTCGGAGGGCACGATCTCCTTTGGTTCTGAGGCCGTTGCAGCAGTAGGATCCACCTCTTGAATGTAATCCGATAACAGATATAAGTCATGTTCATCGGGACGAGGGGGAGCGATCGCTGCGGTTTCAAACCCATTGAAGATCAAGTCTCCACGGGTATCCGCGACATAGCTTCCAAATCTGACCTGGTGGCAAGGGGCGTTGCTATCGATCGCCTCAAGATGGCCAAGCGAGTTGGCCCGCGGTACGAAGCCGACGAACACAAAAATTTGTCCAGGGAGGAAGGTTCCTCCTTGGACAGCGTCGTTATCGATGATTGAAGGGGACATCGAGCCTCTTGTCGATGGCACAGTGGAACTCTCAATGAAAGCATCAATGTCATTGTCAAAACCGGCGGATCTCGGGTAGGGGGTCCCGAACTATGCGTCTAGGATTGATGGTAACAGGAGACGGGGGACACGATGTTTACCAAGGTTCAGGCCCTCTCTATGGAGGTAATACCCTACTTCCCTCTTGATTGATCTTGATGAATATGAGTGTTACAAGAGTTGATCTACCCCAAGATCGTAATGGCTAAACCCTAGAACTCTAGCATGTATGACTATGATAATGAGTCTCCCTCTATCCGGACTACGCTCTCCGGTTTATATAGACACCGGAGAGATCTAGGGTTACATGGGGTCGGTTACATAAGAACGAATCTTCATAGTTGGTCGCCTAGATTGCCTTCCACGCTAAGGAGAGTCCGGTCCGAACACGGGTATAGTCTTCGGCCTTCTCACCTTCACAGCCCATCAGTCCGACCCAATGAATAACAGGTCGGACGCCCGAGGACCCCTTAGGCCAGGACTCCCTCACCGGCCCGCCAGACAGAGCTCAGTCATTGGGTTTATCGATGCTGCAGGGACAGACCCGAGCACATACGCCGTGTCCAGTCTTCTCATGCAAAAAATCCTGAAGAAAGACAACCGGTGCGCGGCTCCCGTGGTGGCGAGGCCTCGGGTCGCGCGCCCTGGCTCATCTGTCCGCGATTAGCTCAGGCGAGAACAAGGCACCAAGGGCCATGGGAGGTGATGTACACGGGAGCTGGCCTGTGAACCAGAGCTTAGCCTCTTGGGTTTAGCGACGCTGCAGGGACGGACCAGAGCACAGACGCCGTGCCAGTCCTTAAACATGAGGCGGTCACATGCGGGCTCACAAGGGCGTACGACGTTCATGGTATCAAAGTAACGGACAGGCATATAATAATCGTAAAGCAACTCATGGAAGGAGGCAAGCTAGTTCAGGTAAATGCAAGAATGATACATGCCGCAGGGACGGACCCATGCGGCCAGGGGATGATGCAGCCCGAGGGGCGCCCCCAACAGAGTAAATTAAAGATGCAAAGGATGCATGTCGCAGGGATAGGCCCATGCGACCTAGGGATAATGCATCTCGAGGGGCGGCCTCAACTGAATGAACCGGAAAATGTCACCTGGCACCGTTGCTGGAGGGATGTTGAGGCAGCTGAAGACGCTCTCTAGAGGAGTTGCTCCTCACGAGACGCATGGGTCCTGAACCTCGGGAGGCTCTGGAGGTCCCGGGGGCTCACGAGGAACCGTCACCATCTCCGCCTAGACCTCCTGATGCCTGGCTTCGTAAGCCGCCAGAACGCTCCACAGGCGACGCTGGAAATTAACGACCGCGTTCGGCAAGCCGAATGGCATGCGAACATAGCTGTGGGGTGGACCCTCGCACCGACCAACGCGCGAAGATCAGAAGCGCTCCTGGGATGCGGCCCTGTTGAGCCCTGGGATGTTGACACAGACGCGCAGCTCGTCGTCCTTGCCAGGACAAGGAGTTGCGCCAGGTGGTGGGCGGCGGTCGCCACGCATGACTCTTGCCTCTTGAAGCTCCTCGCTTGTCTTGGTGATGAACTTCCGGGCACCAGGCACCCCATGCCTTGTGACCTCATGAGGGAAGCGTGCGATGAAGCATGCCTCCATGTGGTGCCCGAGCGCCTCCCTCGTGACGTTGGCTAAGTCTGAGGCCCTCCAGAAGAGAGCCCCCGAGCCCAGCCTAAGGAGGGCACCGGGCGCGCCTTCCAATGCGAGGGAGGGAGGCGCCCCATCTGTGGGCGTTGGTCCTGAGGTGGTGTGGCTGGAGACACTGCTCTCCTGAGGCTCTTGGCGGAGTAGCAACTTCTTCTTGGGGACTGCCTCAGGAGGGTAGATGGCGCCTTCATTGTCTGGGTTTTCAATCGCCACAGCCTGGTAGGTGCGCTCGAGGGAGCACACTGCGCCCTTATCCTCGCGAGGGATCTTGATGATGTCGCAGTTCCCTAGCATCTTGAGGACGTTGTAGCCGTGGTGGGTCACCGCCATGAACTTGGCCAGTGCCGGATATCCAAGGATGGCATTGTACGGCAGGCGGATGCGGGCGACGTCGAAGTCGATGAGCTCGGTGCGTTAGTTGTCGCGCTGGCCGAAGGTGACAGGGAGGCGGATCTGCCCTATCGGAGTAGTGGAGTCGTCGGTCACTCCTGAGAAGGGCTTGGTGGGTTGCAGCTGATCATATTGCACTTGGAGGCGGTCGAATGTCTCGATGGAAAGAACATTGAGCCCTGCACCACCATCATTGAAGGTCTTGGTGACAAGGACATTGCTGATGACGGGTGAGCAGAGCATCGGGAGAGCGCCGGCAGCTGCCGCGCACTTGAGCTGGTCGGACGAGCTGAAGGTGATGGTGCACTTGGACCACCTGAGCGGGCGCGTGGCCTCGAGCCTGGGGAGGGCCACGTTCACCTCACGAGCGAACTGCTTGAAGATGCGCTAGGAGGCTGGGGCCTGAGCGCCACCCAAGATGCAGGCAATGGCGCGAGGTTCCTGGAAGCCCCCAGCCCCCTCATCCTGGTGGTGGTCTTCGTTCCTCCTTGGTGGTGGTTGCAGCGGAGGGAGGCCTACATTTCCCTGAGGATGGTCTCTCCACGCACCCTCGTGAGGCCAGCCTTGCCAGCGGTTGTCACGCCCAATATGTGACTCTATCCTAAAGGAAATCGAAGGTCCCACCAAGGATAGAAGCGCATATCGGAGACCCTTTTGCAAGGTGGATATCATTACATCATACCATTACATAATAGTGGGTGTACATACAAAGAGCAAACGATGCCACAAGAATACAACAAATCATACATGAGAACAACATCCGACTATGGATGAAACACAAAAAAAAGCTCAAACGACATCCACCCTGCTAGCCAGGCTGCCGACCAGGAACCTGACCCAAGATCGACGAAGAAGAAGAAGAAATCCATAACAAGCAAACATCGCTCTCACGTCATGATCATCGCATTACCTGCACCTGCAACTGTGGTTGTAGTAAACTGTGAGCCACAAGGACTCAACAATCCCATTACCATGGGTATCAAGACTAGCAAAGCTTAATGGGTATGGAAAGGATAAGTGGTGAGGTTGCAGCAAGCGACTAAGCAATGTATGGTGGCTAACTTACGAGTACCAGAATAAGATGAGAATCTATGCAAAAGGCCGTAACTAGTAATGATCAATAAGTGATCCTGAACTACTTACGTTCAAACATAACCCAACCGTGTTCTCCTCTTGAACTTCCTCGAAAAGAGACAATCATGGTTACGCACGCGGTTGGTGTATTTTAGTTGAGTTTACTTCAAGTCCTCTACAGCCGGATATTAACAAATTCACATCTGCCACATAACCGCGAGCACGGCTTTCGAAAGTTTAAACCTTGCAGGGGTGTCCCAACTTAGACCATGACAAGCTCATGATCCGCGGAGACAATCCTCCACTGCGGGACCCTCCGATGAGACTCGGAATCCCGACGCACAAGACATTTCGACAATGGTAAGACTAATCCAGCAAGACCTGCCGGCGTGTCGACACCCTAATAGTAGCCACGCGTATCTCGTCTCAGGACACAACTGGATGGGACAAACTACGAGTAAAACCAACCCTCAAGTTTCCCCGAGGTGGCCCCGTAGGCTACCTGTTTGGGACTAACACCATCAGCACTGGCCCCGCCCTGTATGTAGAAAAGAATCCTCGGGTTCATGACGCCCTATGCCAATTAATTATTTAGTTCAAGTATTATTATGGCAAATGTTAAAACCAATGTTGGGCCTTGCTGGAAGAGTTTTATTCAAAGCAAACTTTCAAGAGGGCCCCATACCCCTCACCGTGTTAGGGATGCAAAATCAAGGAACATAACATTGGTATGACGGAAACTAGGGCGGCAAGAGTGGAACAAAACACCAGGCATAAGGCCGAGCCTTCCACCCTTTAACAAGTATATAGATGCATTATTTAAATAAGAGATATTGTGATATCCCATAATATCCATGATATCCATGTCCCAAAATGGAACAACCTGCAACTAGCAACGCTATAAGAGGGGCTGAGCAAAGTGGTAACATAGCCAAACAATGGTTTGCTAGGAAGGGTAAAAAGGTTAGAGGCTATCATGGCAATTTGGCAGGCTTGATAAACAAGTGGTAGGTAGCGCGACATAGTGATAGCATCGAGACATCTAGCTTAGCAAATATAGTAGTGAGATCCAACTTGACGGTCATCTTGCCTGAAATCCCGCAAGGAGGAAGAACGAGTCCATAAATAAGACGAGCCAACGCAGTCGAACGGATTCTCACAATCGCAACGTGACCGGAACTATGAAGAAGAAGCACAATCGGAAAGAAGCAAACAACATAGTAAACAACCATCATATAAACATGGCATGATGCACAATCATGTACGATGCATGTCCATTTTAATGAGGCATGGCATGGCAAAGTGCAACAAACAATACTACAAATTAAATGAAGCTCAATATGCAACGAGTTTCATATTGACGGAACACCACATTCGATTATTTAGTTCGCTCTTGTTTATGTACCCAACAATATTAAATGTTGTTAACACATGACAAGAGATGAAGCATAATAAAATTACCTATCTAGGCAAGTTTAAATGAGGCCGGAACAACAAACAACAATTCCGAAAAATCCCCATATGCATATTTTGTTTATGGTACTGTTCTGCCTATTACACAATTTTAGATTTGTTAAACAGCAAAAGTAAGTGCACCATGTTAATATATGCATTTTTCTAGAAAAGTTACATATACAATTTATTTAATTCGGAGCTACATTTAATTAGTTATGAAATAAATCATTTTAGAATGGCATTTGAGCAAAATAAATGCAAACATCATTTTCAACATTTTAAACATGAATGGAAGTTGCATAATATGAAACTAGATGAAATTCTAAGCATTTTTCATATGTAAAGTTTTTACATATGATGCATAGTTCATGAGTTCTTACACTCATGGAATCTAGGGGGTTTTCTGTAAAACTACAAACTCTGGATAAATAGCTAAATTCACAACAGAGGATAAAAATCATGCATCGGGCCGAATCTGCAGGCTGCTGGGGCGCTAACCATGGGCCAGGCCTAGTTCGGTGCAGAGGCTGGAGGGGGCCGGGCTGGATCTGGCGAAGGGAAGGAGCTGCTGGGCCTCGGTCAACAGGCATGAGCGGGCGAGCTGTTACTGCTCGTTTCTGAAGAACAGAAAGAGCAGCACGTCCATGGCGATGCAGGAGACGACGGCAGGGGGTCCCGACGACGGGGTCGGCGGGAACCGACCGGAACAGGTGGATCGAGGCGCGTGATAGCGTTCTCCGGCAAGGTGGCGTGCGGACGGAGCTGAAAGAGGCGGCGCATGTTCTCTGTTCAAACAACAAAGAAGGTTTCAGAGAAGGAAAGAAATCGGGGAGGAAACAAGGACACCGCGAGGGGGGTTTGCTGACCGACGGCGACGCATCTGCAGGGTCAGCGGCGCGGGGACTTGGAGCTCGGGGAGGAAACATGGCGGCTCGAGGCAGCCAACGTGAGCGGCGACTTGGCGGCGAGCAGGAGGACCACGCAGGCTCGAAGGCGACGGCGGCGAGACTTGAAGTGGGCGTCAGCGGCACGGCGGGGTTCAACGAGCCGGGGATGGCCGGATCCGGCGAGGAGGCGTCGGAGAGGTCCGGATTTGGGGACGCGCTTGCTCCGGCGAGGGTGATGCTCCTCCTGTGGACGCATCCGAGAGATAGTGAGACGGGTGAGACAGAGAGAGCTTCAGTGAAGAGAACGGGGAAGGGAGCAGGGGATGGCCTGGTGGTCGAGGTCGCTAGAGGCGGTGTGCTCCGGCGAGGTGAGGAGAAGATCGGGAAGGCTCTTCTCCTCCTGGAACGAGAGGAGGCAGGGGCTCCAGTAGCGCGAGGCCCTCGCTCGAGAAGAGCTGCGGGCGCGGCGCGCGAGCAGTAGGCTGCTGGCGAGGTCGATCGAGAGGGGTGTTGTTGGTCCGGTGAAGAAAACGAGGGAGGAGGTGGGTGGATCGGGATGGATCCCGATGGATATAGTGGTGGCTGAGGACGAAGTGGACGCGGGATGGATCCCGAGGAAGGAGAGGGTGGATGCCTGGCGGGGGCGCGATGGGAAAAGTGGGCTAGATTTTAGGGTTGCTGTCTAGGGGGTTGGTCTATATATAGTAGGAGGTGCAAAAGAGGGTTAGATTGGACCCTCTGATTTAAATCAAGCGGTCGAGAAAAATAGATTAGATAGACCAAACAAATAACCGAAGATATTTAGGGGGTGTTTGCAGATGATCCGGCTCCATTGGTAACGATAGCCCTGATCGTGTTCGGGGCGATTTCGGACGTGCATGAGGGGGTCGGTGAAATGCACAGAGAGGCTGGACAATAATGAGGGGGGAAATCGAAGACAACAGGGTCCGACAAAAGGCCACGGAGAAGACAAGAGGGAAGAGAGCGGTCCGACTTGTCTGAGAGAAGGTCAATAGAGACAAGGAATACGCAACTACGAGCGGTGCAAGTTTTATGAAAACGATGGCAGCGGACTACCGATGTAATGCAAATGATGACATGATGAAATGCAACCAACAAATTAAACACACTGCGACAACGAAAAACATGGAAGGCGTCTGAAAGCGTCGGTCTCGGAGCGTCACAACACTCCCCACTTACAAGAGATCTCATCCCGAGATCTAGGGATGGCACCGGAGAGAAACGGAAGAAGGAAGAGGTAAGACTTGTTGGGGAACGTAGTAATTTCAAAAAAAATTCCTAGGCACACACAGGAACATAGTGATGCATAGCAATGAAAGGGGAGAGTGTGTCCACGTACCCTCGTAGACCGAAAGCGGAAGCGTTAGCACAACGCAGTTGATGTAGTCGTACGTCTTCATGATCCGACCGATCAAATACCGAACGTATGGCACCTCCGAGTTCAGCACATGTTCAGCTTGATGACGTCCCTCGAACTCCGATCCAGCCGAGCTTTGAGGGAGAGTTCCGTCAGCACGACGGTGTGGTGACGATGATGATGTTCTACCGATGCAGAGCTTCGCCTAAGCACCGCTACGATATTATTGAGGTGGATTATGGTGGAGGGGGGCACCGCACACGGCTAAGAGATCAAAGAGATCAATTGTTGTGTCTAGAGGTGCCCCCCTGCCCCCGTATATAAAGGAGCAAGGGGGAAGAGGCAGCCGGCCAGGAGGAGGCGCGCCAGGGAGGAGTCCTACTCCCACCGGGAGTAGCACTCCCTCCTTTCCTAGTTGGAGTAGGAGAAGGGGAAAGGAGGAGAGAGAGGGGAAGGAAATGGGGCGCCCGCCTCCTGACCAATTCGACTAGAGGGGAGGCGCGCCTGCCTGCCGCCGCCCCTCCTCTTCTCCACTAAGGCTGTGTTTGGTTCAAATTTTCTTACCAACTTCTGCTTTGAAAAGCCAAAAGCTAACCAAAGGGGTAAATGTTCAAAGCAGCTTTTGAGAATCTATAGCTTCTTCCTAGTGTAAATTTCAAAGCTGGGGGTACCCCAACTTTTCAGCTTCCAGCTTTTTCACAGCAGCTTTTCCACAGCAGCTTTTTCACAACAGCTTTTTTAGAATCTGCAGCTCAACCAAACACACCCTAAGGCCCATCTTGGCCCATTAAATCCTCCGGGGGGGGGGGGTTCCGGTAACCCCCAGTACTCCGGTAAAATCCCGATTTCACCCGGAACACTTCCGATATCCAAATATAGGCTTCCAATATATCAATCTTTATGTCTCGACCATTTAGAGACTCCTCGCCATGTCCGTGATCACATTCGGGACTCTGAACTATCTTCGGTACATCAAAACACATAAACTCAAAATATAACCGTCATCGAACTTTTAGCGTGCGGACCCTACGGGTTCGAGAACTATGTAGACATGACCGAGACATGTCTTCGGTCAATAACCAATAGCGGAACCTGGATGCTCATATTGGCTCCCACGTATTCTATGAAAATCTTTATCGGTCAAAACGCATAACAACATACATTGTTCCCTTTGTTATCGGTATGTTACTTGCCCGAGATTCGATCATCGGTATCTTAATACCTAGTTCAATCTCGTTACCGGCAAGTCTCTTTACTCGTTCCATAATACATCATCCTACAACTAACTCATTAGTTGCAATGCTTATAGTGATGTGCATTACCAAGTGGGCCCATGTCACAGCCCTAGAATTGTTTGACATTAGTTGCATTAAGGCATTCATGGCATCATGTTAATTTTCATGAAATTGAAATGGGGATGACCAAGCCCTAGCACTAAAACAATTCAAATAGGTTCAACTTCAAAATATCTTCAAAGAACCCAAAGTGGTTTGCAAAAATGTTCATGATTAATGGAAAAAGGTGAAAACCATATCCAGAGGTGATGGATATTTTTCCAAGACATTTTGGATACTTGAATAAACCATATTGTATTTGAATTGGGGCATTTAAATACTATTAATATTTTTAAATGCTCCAACAATTCTGAAAATAGTTAAGGGCCTCTGTAATAATTCAGTTAATGCCCACAATTATTTTCAGGATTTATTTAAATGGTTTAGTATTTTACTAAACTAAAACAGAGGCAAACAAAATAGAAACCAGGATAATAAAAGAGAGAGAGAGAAGGACTACCTGGCGCTTACCTGCAGCCCACCTAGTGCCCCATCTGGCCCAGCACTGTGGCTGAGGCCCAGCCCAACTTCCCCCACCGTCTTCAACCTCTCGCCAGAGGCGAGGCGCGTCGTCGCTGCCAAGCAGAGCCACCTCCACCCTGCCTGCCTCACTCCACCGACGCCTGGGACGAGTCCCCGACCGCCACGCGCCTCCCGACCCCCTTCACTCACTTGGTCCTCTCTCCCTCGCCTCCCTCTCGCCCTCTCCACCATGGGCATGACGCCATGAGCTCGCTATCGCCATAGCCATGCCACCGCCCATCCGGTGCCTCCCGATGGGTCCAGAGGACCGCCATGGCCCTCTCGCGCCATCTTCACCAACCAATTGACCTGGAGCCCTGCGCCGCCGCCCAAGCGTCTTCCCCTTCTCGCCACCGAGGATCGCCGCCGCCAATTCACCGTCGCAGAAGCCTCCCGAGCTCGCCAACCCCTTCGCTCGATCCGCTGTGAGCTGCTGCGTCGATCCCTCTCCTCGGCCCTTTTCCTCTCTCGCTAACGCCGACTTCTACGGAGCCGATTGCTCCTCGCCGCCGCCATGGCGTAGCTGCACACAATCACAAGACGCCGCCTTCCCGAGCTCACCACCGCCTCACCGCACTCTCAGAGCGCAAAATGCCACTCCACGCGCCTCGCCGTGCTCCCTAGGGCCGTGTTCGACCTCGGCCGAACTCCGGCGGCCGCCTAGGTCGCCGCCGGCACCATTTCCGACCACCCCGACCCCGGCTAACCCCACCAAGAGCTTCGGCTCCTCCCCAGCTACTCCTAGGTACCCTCCGCGACCCATTTGGTCGCCGGAATGGCAAAAATCACTCTCGCCGCCGCGACGGGCTCGCCGGCGGCTAAACGCCGGCGTCCGCTGACCCACTGCCCAGTTTGACTTCCCCCTCTCCCTCACTGACATGCGGGCCCCGCCCGGCTAATTAAGTTAGATTAGTATTAACTAAGTTAGGTTAGTTAGTTAGACACTGACACTCGGGACCCACAGGTCAGGGTTTGACCTGGACCGCGTAGTTGACCGGCCGACGTCATAGTGACGAAATCTTTGGCGCAATATTCCTTTTCTCGATTTAATTTAATTCAGGAAATTTCAGAAAATACCCAAACTTCTAAAATCATATAAATTCAACCGTAACTCGGATGGAAATAATTTATATATGAAAATGATCAGAAAAATATGAAGAATCTGTTTATGCCATGATCATGCATGTTTGAACAAGTTAACCTCACTGAATAGGATGAATCATGATTAGGTAATTTATGAAATAGCATTTGGAGTTGGAGTTCAACCTTGTTTGAATTCCACTTCAACTAACTTGGATTATTATTGCATTAGGTGAATTCAGTTCCTTAACATGATCATGCATCATATATGTGCATTGCATTGATTGTGTTCTTTCTCGTTTGCGGTGTTTGTCCCCTTCCGGTAGACGATGTATCGACGATGAGTTCGATGACAACGATGAAGAACTATATTATCTTCGAAGTGCCTGCAAGCAAAACCCCTTGTTCATTCCGATATAATCCCACTCTCTCGCTCCTGCTCTATTTTACTGCATTAGGACAACAACGACTCATGTGTTACTTGCTGCGGTAGCTGAACCCTTGATCCTTTGCATGACTGTCATTCCACAAGAATTAGATGAAACCCACTAGCATGAGTAGGAGTTGTTTGAGCCATGTTGTGCCTACTCATTTATGTTTGTTTGTCATGCCTGCCATCGCTTAGAGTTGAGTCGGGTCGATTCATCGGGAATGAATTGGAAAGTGGTGAACATGTCCTACTGTGTGTGAACTAAGTGTGTGAACACGATTTGGTAAAGGTAGCGGTGAGAGGCCATGTAGGAGTACATGGTGGGTTGTCTCATTGAAACCGTCCTCAGGAACTGAGTTCTGTGTTTGTGATCCATGAACAGTTACTACCACACATTGGGTTCCGGTAACTCGACCCCTCTCGACTTATTAATCAACTTGATCTCTGTCCAGGAGTTGCAACTAGTTTCTGGTGTTTGTAGGTAGTGTTAGTAGTCTACCAAGTGGCACCCGGTACAGGTGGGCTTGGGACAGACTAGGCACAGTGGCACGGTGTACCAAGTGGCACCCGGTTGGTGGGCTTGGGAACCCTGCTCACATCGTTTGGGGCCGTGAGCGACACCCCGGCCGGATCTCCTTGCGGATGGAACCCGAATAGGCGATAAACCTGGACGAGAGACTTGTGTGGTTAGTCGTCGTGTCCGACTCCCTCGCCGGCTTCCGCTTGAAGGTCGCCGAGGTACATGACGTGTCTGAGGCGATAAGTGGCGAGCGTGTGTGAAGAAGTACACCTGCAGGGTTATCATTATCTATTGAATAGCCGGATTCTCGGATATGGAAACTTGGACCCTTGCATAGTTCATAGACAAGTGAAAGTGGATACTCTAAAATACGCAAGATAAGCGTGAGTGCTATGGATGGTGTTTCTCGAGGTAGACGGAGCGGATCCATAGTGGTGTACTTGTTATGGTGAATATGTGGACTCGTGTGCGCCACCTCAAAAGAGTTACTTGTAGTCGAGTTCAGATAGCCACCGAGTCAAAGCTGGCTTGCTGCGGTCAAACTCCACCACCCCTTTTGATAATGATGCATATGTAGTTAGTTCTCGATGTAAGTCTTGCTGAGTACAATTGTACTCACGCTTGCTTATTTTATGTTTTGCGAGAGAGGCGTCGGCCTCGCTAGTAGTTCCGCTTGGACTTGACGATAGCTTGTTACCTCAGCTACGATCTTGTGCCCTCGGCAGATCTGGTAGATAGTCGGGCTTCTCGGCCTTTTTCATTTATAGTTGTCTGCGTCTGCACATGTTTAGCTTCCGCTTGTGTTTTGACTTGTATGTTTCGAGTGTTGGGTCATGAGACCCATGTTTGTAATATCTCGCTCTTGGAGCCTAATGAATAATATTAGAGTCGAGAGTTATGTTGTGATGCCATGTTGTATCTACGCATATTGAGCATAATGTGTGTATGTTTGAAATGCTTGGTATGTGTGGGATCCGACAAACTAGTTGTTTATCCTTGGCAGCCTCTCATATGGGGAAATGTAGTCTCGTGATTCTCGAGCGATAGTAGTCCGCTACTGGCCGGTTCACGGAGTCCTGCTAGCCCAAGACTACCGCTTGGACACTTGACTGGCCGGCATGTGTTCCACTTCGTTCCTATGTCTGTCCTTCGGGAAATGTCACGCGGTGTTATTCGAGTCCTTCCTAGCCTGCTACAGCCGGGATACCGGAGTCCTGTTAGCCCAGTGCTACAGCCCGAATATATACGTTGATGACCGACATGCTCGATGTGATTCATGTATGCCTGTCCCCATAGGTTAGCGCCGCTTTGGGTTCACGACTAGCCATGTCGGCCCGGTTCTTTGTCATATGGATGCTAGCGACACTATCATATACGTGAGCCAAAAGACATAAACGGTCCCGGCCATGGTAAGGCGACACCTGTGGGAATACCGTCGTGAGGCCGCAAAGTGATATGATGTGTTACATGCTAGATCGGTGTGACTTAGGATCGGGTCCCGACAGCGTTGGTATCGAGAGCCCGATCGCCTATAGGATTACCAAGCCAAACTGGTGAAGTTGTGTCTAGAAATGCTTTAGTTATGTAAGGAATTGATTGTGGAAGGAACGTAAGGCTCTTTTTACTCCTTATACCTCATGGCCTTTCGATCTGAGTCATCCTCTTCTCTTCTACGGGTTTAAGAACTAGGCTTCTCATCTATCTATTAGGATGACGTGTTACTAATCCATAGACTTATAAGATTGTTGGTTTTAATCCCCGATTCGGTTCCTACTATTTTCGAATGATAACCTGCTGATCTCGTAATCTTGTTATGATGTTGTTGAGTGGTTATGCCACCATTCTTGCAGGATGTCTCAAATCATTTTGAGCATTTACAGCCGTTATGCTGTCCGAGTCATCCTGGTCTCTAAATAGTCGATGCATTTGCAAATCCTCTCCTTCCGCTTCCGATGTCCTTTTGGTCGAATAATCACACTAACCCGGTCGGTTGAGGTACTCTGTTGCCTCGACACATATGTTGGAACTACTATTATGACCCTAGGTGCTAGGAGGTCACCTAGCAATTTAGCAATGCTTTTGTATCCCAAGTATGATGATTATGGCCATCATTTTCGAAAGCATCCCGTGATGCCATTTAGTAGTAGGTATTCCACTCTTGGGTTCTGAACCCGAGATTCACTCTACTTACATTCATGTTATTAGTATTTGCTAGTGCCCTTAGGATATTAGTAACCTTGCGATAGTCCTCGAAGTCCGTGGTATTCTCCTTCTTCCAAATACCATGAACTAATTATGGCAGAAGTTCTTTTGAACCAAAAGATCACAACTAGAGTGCTCTTGAGGAGTTCTCCATTCATATTGTGACTCTGCCAGTTCTACCTTTTCTCGCATGGATTATCCGGAAGAAATGTTGAGTTTGCTCGACATACTAATCTGTGCATCCACAACTCGAAAGTTATATGATCCTCGAGTTGTTCCTCTTTAGTTGTACTCTGACCCTCGTCGATCAATTGATAGTCAAGGGTATGTGTGCACTCGTTTATGGATGCCTATTACTCATGTGGTCCGTCAAGCCATTCTATTCCGGAATGATTAGGAGAAACAAACTCCGAGACTTCATCCATATCCAGGATTGGGTCAAAGCAGTTGTATTCCACAGATTAAAATGCCAATCCAGCTTTGATTCTGCTCTACCTTGGAGTGTTACCATCTTTATGTCAAGAGTGTCATGGGAATTGCACAACCTCCTAGGAATTCTTGACGCAGTGATACTCTCGCTATCCTTATTCATTCCTCGGTTCCGTGTTGTTGTAACGGAATGCCGCAAGTGAATTGTGATGTGTGAAATCAATACCCGAGCAACTTGTTGCTTGGTAGTGAATGGACAATATTCTCATTCTTAGCGTGTTGGTTATTAAACCATCATCCTAAGATTGATCGTGCTACCTAGTCCCTATTTCGGTGCACACCTCGATTGATGAGTTAGGATCTTGTCAAGTCCTCACTCATTTGATAATATCGTCTTGCCCTCAAAAGCAAGATTGCTCTCGAGCTTAGTAACATACGGTGGTTCGTGACTTTCCAAATATCTTCTTGGAAGTGTTACCGGTTGTTTCTCGACTGTTATGTTGGGCTCGTGATCAAGTTGGTATTCCTCTAAACCACCCTTCTCCAAGAATCTGTGTTGGATATCCTGAGCTAGTTGGTTGCTAGACAATAACTTGGAGAGTTGGAAGATAAAAGCTTGCCAAACCTAGTTCGATCCAAAGGGATATTCTTGTGTAGTGTGTGTTGAAGAAGGATGATATCTTCATCGATTGGTCCTCGTGATCAGTTGTTGGATCTATTGTCCTACCAATTCTTTGACTTGAGTATGGGCCATTGTCAAGTCAAATCAGAACCAACGATATTCGTAATGTTGTCTTACTCGTGGTTAATCCCTCGAGCATACCCATTACATCTTTGGTCTGACCAATGCTATCACCGTGTTCACATGATGGTGGAAGTCCAGTGATATGGAAATTCCGATGAGTTGCTGTTGAGCCCATCAGTAGCATTTTGTCTCCCCCATGAGTCATGTTGAGCATCAACCTAGTATTGGAAACTTGTGTAAGCATTTCTTCGTGTTTCGTTCATGAAGCATATGCTTGGATGAAAGTAGTGACTTCCTCTAGTTCATGTGCATCGATGTAAGTTGCCGCCATGAACTTGAGAAAGGTTTGTTTTGCTCCTCCGAATCATTCCAAGTCAGTCATGCATGTGCGAAGTATTCTATGGTTTGATAGACTGATCATCTTCATTCCGTATGTATTCCTAGCACACCAAGCCACTAACTGATTTGTACAAGGAGAAGAAGTTTCTTCATAAGAGCTAATCATATGACTTATGTTAAACTCCGATATCCTCGATTATGGTTCCCCACCTGAACTCGGTAGTGTTTTATTATAAGACTACTACGTGGTCATGCTTGTCTAGGACAACGTGTTCACATGTTTGTAGCAAAACCAGCTCATGTTTTGGAGCTTGCTATCGTAGTTCATATCCCGAGAATCTCGCAACGTCTTCTCATCGATTTGTGTTGCAACCTTTCCTGTTCAGACATGCTGAGTCTGAAGTATCCTATTTCCAATCGGATCTGAATCTCAGGCAGATATGATGGTTGGAACATTCCAACAGCTGCATTTCGTTCCCAGCTTGCACCGTCCTTGTGCTATCTCGCTATAGACTGTCTTCCTAGCAATTCTTGTCCAGGTTTATCTTCAAAAGTGGACTTACCATGGGTCCCTCCACCTCCGATGATAAGCAAAATCATCCATTGCGTTGTCTTCAACAAGGTAGTCCACATCATCCATTCTAGTCCGGTGTACCATTCCTTTGCCTTCCACCACATGATCGCTTGCGATTGCCTTAGGCTGGTATAAAGAGTTCCAATGATCTATGGGTCAAAAGTAATTCTTTTTGCCACTTAAAGGAATAGTTCTTGCGTCACCTTTCTCGAGGTGTCCTGTTACGGGATCATGATAAATATTCCCTCGCCACCTTGACACCATCTCCCTAAGCGTGGAATTGTTGCCACCAATCAAACCCCGTTGTTGTTCTTCCATCCCCCTCGATGTATTTTGTGTCTCAACTCGAGATGTGTCACCGTCTCAGTCCGTGAGTCGATCATGTTTACTTGATCTTTGTAAAGATCGAATCATGTAAGGTTTCCCCTTTCTTTCTATTGTCGTGTCGAGTGAAGACCTCGAAAGCAAGGACGTCAAGACTAAGACGATGGAATGAATCAGCATCTTCGATAAAGGCAAATGGATCATGAAGATTGTAATAGTTCGTGACTTCCCTTTTCCTCTTACCTCACGTCTTGAATCTCGGGGCGAGATTCTTGTTTAGTGGGGGTGAGTTGTCACAGCCCTAGAATTGTTTGACATTAGTTGCATTAAGGCATTCATGGCATCATGTTAATTTTCATGAAATTGAAATGGGGATGACCAAGCCCTAGCACTAAAACAATTCAAATAGGTTCAACTTCAAAATATCTTCAAAGAACCCAAAGTGGTTTGCAAAAATGTTCATGATTAATGGAAAAGGTGAAAACCATATCCAAAGGTGATGGATATTTTTCCAAGACATTTTGGATACTTGAATAAACCATATTGTATTTGAATTGGGGCATTTAAATACTATTAATATTTTAAATGCTCCAACAATTCTGAAAATAGTTAAGGGCCTCTGTAATAATTCAGTTAATGCCCACAATTATTTTCAGGATTTATTTAAATGGTTTAGTATTTTACTAAACTAAAACAGAGGCAAACAAAATAGAAAACAGGATAATAAAAGAGAGAGAGAGAAGGACTACTCGGCGCCACTGCAGCCCACCTAGTGCCCCATCTGCCCAAAGATCGTGGCTGAGGCCCAGCCCAACTTTCCCCCACCGTCTTCAACCTCGCCAAGAGGCGAGGCGTGTCGCCGCAGCCAGCAGCCACCTCCACCTGCCCGCCTCACTCCACCGACGCCTCGACGAGTCCCCGACCGCCACGCCTCCCCGACCCCCTTCACTCACTGGTCCTCTCTCCCCTCGCCTCCCTCTCGCCCTCTCTTCCACCATGGCCGCGACGCCATGAGCTCGCTATCGCTTATAGCCGCTGCCACCGCCCATCCGGTGCCTCCCGATGGGTCCAGGAGGACCGCCATGGCCTTCGCGCCATCTTCACCAACCAATTGGACCGCTGGAGCCCTGATCGCCGCCCGCGTCTTCCCCTTCTCGCCACCGAGGATCGCCGCCAATTCACTGCCGCAGGCCTCCCGAGCTCGCTTAACCCTTCGCTCGATCCATTGTGAGCTGCTGCGTCGATCCCTCTCTCCCCTGGCCCTTTTCCTCTCGCTAACGCCGACTTCCACCGGAGCCGATTGCTCCTCGCCACGGCCATGGCGTAGCTGCACACAATCACATGACGCTTCGCTCCCGAGCTCACCACCGCCTCACCGCACTCTCGGAGCGCAACGCCACTCCACGCGCCCGCCGGCTCCCTAGCGCCGTGTTCGACCTCGGCCGAACTCCGCGGCCGCCTAGGTCGCCCGCGGCACCATTTCCGACCACCCCGACCCCGGCTAACCCCACCAAGAGCTTCGGCTCCTCCCCAGCTACTCCTAGGTACCCTCCACGACCCATTTGGTCGCCGGAATGGCAAAAATCACTCTCGCCTGGGCGTCGCGCGGGCGGCTAAACGCCAAGGTCGTCACGACCCACCGCCCAGCTTATACTTCCCTCTCCTCATCGACATGCGGGCCCCGCCCAGCTAATTAAGTTAGATTAGTATTAACTAAGTTAGGTTAGTTAGTTAGACACTGACACTCGGGACCCACAGGTCAGGGTTTGACCTGGACCGCCGCAGTTGACCGCCGACGTCATAGTGACGAATGTCAAGCAATATTCCTTTCTGGATTTAATTTAATTCAGGAAATTTCAGAAAATACCCCAAACTTCTAAAAATCATATGAATTCAACCGTAACTCGGATGGAAATAATTTATATATGAAAAATGATCAGAAAAATATGAAGAATCTGTTTATGCCATGATCATGCATGTTTGAACAAGTTAACCTCACTGAATAGGATGAATCATGATTAGGGTAATTTATGAAATAGCATTTGGAGTTGGAGTTCAACCTTGTTTGAATTCCACTTCAACTAACTTGGATTATTATTGCATTAGGTGAATTCAGTTCCTTAACATGATCATGCATCATATATGTGCATTGCATTGATTGTGTTCTTTCTCAGTTGCCGGTGTTTGTCCCCTCCCGGTAGACGATGTATCGACGATGAGTTCGATGACACCGATGAAGAACTATATTATCTTCAGAAGTGCCAGGCAAGCAAAACCCCCTTGTTCATTCCGATATAATCCCACTCTCTCGCTCCTGCTCTATTTTACTGCATTAGGACAACAACGACTCATGTGTTACTTGCTGCATGTAGCTGAACCCTTGATCCTTTGCATGACCTGTCATTCCACAAGAATTAGATGAAACCCACTAGCATGAGTAGGAGTTGTTTGAGCCATGTTGTGCCTACTCATTTATGTTTGTTTGTCATGCCTGCTACTGCTTAGAGTTGAGTCAGGTCTGATTCATCGGGAATGAATTGGAAAGTGGTGAACATGTCCTACCGTGTGTGAACTAAGTGTGTGAACACGATTTGGTAAAGGTAGCGGTGAGAGGCCATGTAGGAGTACATGGTGGGTTGTCTCATTGAAACCGTCCTCAGGAACTGAGTTCTGTGTTTGTGATCCATGAACAGTTACTACCACACATTGGGTTCCGATAACTCGACCCCTCTCGACTTATTAATCAACTTGATCTCTGTCCAGGAGTTGCAACTAGTTTCTGGTGTTTGTAGGTAGTGTTAGTAGTCTACCAAGTGGCACCCTGCATGTGGGCTTGGGATGATTAGGCATGTGGCACGGTGTACCAAGTGGCACCGGTTGGTGGGCTTGGGAACCCTGCTCACATCGCTTGGGGCCGTGAGCGACACCCGCCGGATCTCCTTGCGGATGGAACCCGAATAGGCGATAAACCTGGACGAGAGACTTGTGTGGTTAGTCGGTCGTGGCCGACTCCCTCGCCCGGCTTCCGCTTGAAGGTCGCCAAGGTACATGACGGTACAGGCGATAAGTGGCGAGAGCGTGTAGAAGAAGTACACCCTGCAGGGTTATCATTATCTATTCAATAGCCGGATTCCTCGGATATGGAAACTTGGACCCTTGCATAGTTCATAGACAAGTGAAAGTGGATACTCTAAAATACGCAAGATAAGCGTGAGTGCTATGGATGGCGTTTCAGAGGTAGACGGAGCGGATCCATAGTGGTGTACTTGTTATGGTGAAATGTGGACTCGCAGCGCCACCTCAAAAGAGTTACTTGTAGTCGAGTTTAGGATAGCCACCGAGTCAAAGCTGGCTTGCTGCACCAAACTCCACCACCCCTTTTGATAATGATGCATATGTAGTTAGTTCGATGTAAGTCTTGCTGAGTACAATTGTAGTCATGTTTGCTTATTTTATGTTTTGCGAGAGACGCTGGCCTCGCTAGTAGTTCCGCTTGGACTTCGACGCTTAGCTTGTTACCTCAGCTACGATCTTGTGCCCTCGGCAGATCTGGTAGATAGTCGCTTCTCAGCCTTTTTCATTTATAGTTGTCTGCACCTGCACATGTTTAGCTTCCGCTTGTGTTTTGACTTGTATGTTTCGAGTGTTGGGTCATGAGACCCATGTTTGTAATATCTCGCTCTTCGGAGCCTAATGAATAATATTAGAGTCGAGAGTTATGTTGTGATGCCATGTTGTATCTACGCATATTGAGCATAATGTGTGTATGTTTGAAATGCTTGGTATGTGTGGGATCCGACAAACTAGTTGTTTATCCTTGGCAGCCTCTCATATGGGGAAATGTAGTCTCATGATTACGAGCGATAGTAGTCCGCCACAGCCCGGTTCACCGAGTCCTGCTAGCCCAGACTACTGCTTGGACACTTGATCGGCCGGCATGTGTTCCACTTCGTTCTTATGTCTGTCCTTCGGGAAATGTCACGCGGTGTTATTCGGAGTCCTGCCTAGCCTGCTACAGCCCGGGATACCGGAGTCCTGTTAGCCCAGTGCTACAGCCCGAATATATACGTTGATGACCGACATGCTCGATGTGATTCATGTATGCCTGTCCCCATAGGTTAGCGCCGCTTTGGTTCACGACTAGCCATGTCGGCCCGGGTTCTTTGTCATATGGATGCTAGCGACACTATCATATACGTGAGCCAAAAGACGCAAACGGTCCCGGGCCATGGTAAGGCGACACCCGTGGGAATACCGTGCGTGAGGCCGCAAAGTGATATGATGTGTTACATGCTAGATCGGTGTGACTTAGGATCGGGGTCCTGACAGCCCAGAGATACCTCTCCGACAATCGGAGTGACAAATCCTAATCTCGAAATATGCCAACCCAACAAGTACCTTCGGAGACACCTGAGAGCACCTTTATAATCACCCAGCATTGCGTAGACGCTTGCTAGCACACAAAGTGTTCCTCCGGTAAACGGGAGTTGCATAATCTCATAGTCATAGGAACATGTATAAGTAATGAAGAAAGAAATAGCAGAATACTAAACGATCGATTGCTAAGCTAACGGAATGGGTCAAGTCAATCACATCATTCTCCTAATGATGTGATCCCGTTAATCAAATGAAAACTCATGTCAATGGCTAGGAAACATAACCATCTTTGATCAACGAGCTAGTCAAGTAGAGGCATACTAGTGACACTCTGTTTGTCTATGTATTCACACAAGTATTATGTTTCCGGTTAATACAATTCTAGCATGAACAATAAAGATTTATCATGATATAAGGAAATAAATAATAACTTTATTATTGCCTCAAGGGAATATTTCCTTCAGTCTCCCACTTGCACTAGAGTCAATAATTGTAACGCCCCGGATGCAACTTTCCATATTTATAACTCCAACTCTTGCCTTTTCCGGAGATGCGATGTTTTATTTCCTGCGTGGTTGGGTTTTGTCTTTTGTTTTGCATTTTCGTTCATGTCATGCATCTCATCTCATCGCATCATGTGCATTGCATCCGCATGTTTTTCATAAAACTCGGAGCCATTCGCAGTTGCCCTTTCTCTCTTTGCCTCCGTTGTCATTTTGTCAGGCCCTTGTTCTCGTTGACCTCTCTCAGACCCTCGCCTGTGTCTGAAACGCATCTGCCGTAATTCGCCACCATTACCATTGAATTCATATCATCCCCAAACATCTATAAAATATCTGCGTTTAGTTGTTGGACTCCCCTAAGCCATTTATCTCGACCGTTCGATTTTAATCCGATGATCCAAATGCCCCTCCTATATACCTACTTGCTATATAAATAGACCCCAACCCTAGGATCTAGGGATCATGTCCCATCTATCCCACGCCGCCGCCACTCCACCGAATCTCTCTCGGGATTTCCCCTCCCGATCCCACAACCAACCACCAGCCTGCGCCTCCCTCCTTCCTCGTTTTCCCTAGCCGGCCAATCCCCACCGAGATCCAGCTCCACCAGCCACCACCAAATCCTCTTCCTGTCGCCTCCGTCGGCCACCCAAGCAGCAGCAGCCCTAGGCCGTTCCTGACCTTCCCCCTTCTCTCCCGTCTCTTTTTCTTCTACTCCCTCCTCTGCTCTAATCTCTCTCTCGCTCACCTTCACAGGAGGCCGACTCCAACGCCACCGCGCGCACCTGCCTCGAGAGCCGCCGCTCCGCCAAGTTCCTCACCTGCGTCTTCCCGTCGAGCGCCAGGAAGAATAGCAGCAGCCATCTCACGACCTTCCCGACCACGCGCCAAGTCCGTCTTCGAGCCAAGTCGCCCGGGAGCTTCTTCGCTGTCCCTGTCCTCGCCCTCGTCCTCGCAGCAAGTCCCGAGCACGACCCGATCGCCTCCTCTGCTTCAGGTCCATGCGCCGCCATCCCTGCTTCGCCGGACCTCCTCTCGCCTCCCAAGTCGCGCCCTTGCTCGCCGGAGTTCTGCTGCCGCCGTCGTTGTTCGAGGCCTGCGCCTCGCTTCCTCCTCAGACCAGGAGGTCGACGCCTCCCCGACCCGAACTGGCCCAGATATGGCCGGCCTCCGCCGCCCTTGCTCGTTAACGGCCGGATCCCGCCGGTAGGGCCCCGTCCCCGCCGCTGGCGCCTCTCCTGTTCGCTGGCCGTCGTCCCCTGCTTCGCCCGCTCGTCGTCTTGGAACGCACGCAGCGCCAAGCCCTCAAGGCTGTTGACCCGTCGCCTGCTGCGTGGGCGGCGCCTCCCAAGGCCCAGCGCCCCGGCCTGCCTCCTCCTCTCCATAGTTCCGGCCTCAGCCCATGGTGGCCCCAATACCCAGCAGATTTCGGCCCGATCTATTTTTTTCAGATATGTGATTTTTGCATTATCCAGAGTATTACAGTTTTGCAGAAAAACCCCTAAGCATCATGCATATAATAACTCATGAACCGTGCATCGGATTAAAATGGTTTAACATGTAAAATGCTTAGAATTTTGTGTAGATTAATAATATGCCACTTTCATCCATGTTTAAAATGTTGTTTCTTTAAATTTGCTCAAATGCCATGTTAAAATGGTTTATTTCATAACTAAATAACCGTAGCTCGGATTTAAATAAACTTTATATGTAAATTGGGTGGAAAAATGCCTAGTTTAACATGGTGCACTTTATTTTGCTGTTTAATAACATTAAAATTGTGTATAGGACAGAACAGTAGCAAATTCATAAATTGCACATGAGGATTTTCCGGAATTGTTGTTTCTTATTTCCGGCCTCATTTAAACTTGCCTAAATAGTTAGTTTACTTATGCCTCACCTCTTGTCATGTTTAACAACATTTAATATTGTTGAGTAGCTTATAACGAGATCAAACTAAATAATTGCATGTGGTGTTTCGTTGATATGCAACTCGTTGCATATTGAGTTCCACTTAATTTGTAGTGTTGTTTGTTGCACTTTGCCATGTCATGCCTCATTTAAACCAGACATGCATCATACTTGTTTGTGCATCATGCCATGTTTATGCTTGTGCATTTATCATGTTGTTTGTTTCTTTCCGGTGTTGCTTCTCGGTTCCGGTAATGTTGCGATTGTGAGGATTCGTTCGACTACCCCCGTTCATCTTCTTCATGGACTCGTTCTTCTTCCTTATGGATTTCGGGCAAGATGACCGTCACCTTGGATCTCATTACTATCATTGCTATGCTAGTTGCTTCGTTCTATCGCTATGCTGCGTTACCTATCACTTGCTGTTCAAGCCTCCCAAATTGCCATGAACCTCTAACCTTTGTCACCCTTCCTAGCAAACCGTTGTTTGGCTATGTTACTGCTTTTGCTCAGCACCTCTTATAGCGTTGCTTGTTGCAGGTGAAGATGAAGATTTGTAACGCCCCGGATTCGATGCGCCAGGTGTCTGCCAGTTATTCGCCTTCGTTGCCATGTCATTTGCTTGCGTGCTGCACTTTGCCATGTCATCATCTGCATTTTTATCATGTCATCATGTGCATTTCATTTTGCATACGTGTTCGTCTCATGCATCCGAGCATTTTCCCGTGTCTGCTTTTGCAATCCGCACTCCTATGTCTCCCGGCGCCCTTTTTCCTCTTTTCATGTGCGGGTGTTAAACGGTCTCGGAATGGACCGAGGTTTGTCAAGCGGCCTTGGTATACCACCGGTAGACCGCCTGTCAAGTTTCATGCCATTTGGAGGTAGTTTGGTACTCCAACGGTTAACCGGGTAACCGCAAAAGCCTCCTTCTCTTTGCAGCCCAACACCCCTTCCAAACTGGCCCAAAACCCAGGAAACTCCCCTCCATGATCTCGGTCGTTCGATCACGATCGTGTGGCCGAAAACCGCACCTGATTTGGACTCTCCTAGCTCCCTCTACCTATATAAACACCTCCCCCTCCAAAAATCGCAGTCCATTCCCCCCGAAACCCTAAATTCTCCTCTCCATACGGACGTGTCCGCCCGCCACGGACACCTCAAGGCCGCCCACAGCCACTCCGGACGTGCACGTGTCAGCCCGCCTCCTTCCTCCCGCCGCCATGGCCCGCATGGGCCAGGGTAGGACCGCCCGGGCCACATGCACCAGCGCCAACAGCGCCCGCCGGCTCAGGCCTCCGCCCTGGCCAAACCCGCTTGTCGCCGGAATCCGCCCGCCGCCACCGACGCGCAGAGCCGCCTGCTTGTTGCTGGCAAGGCTGCCGGCCTGCCTCTCGCTGGTCCGGCCGGCGCCGCCTGAGCCCGCCGGGCCTCGCCTCGCCAGCCGCCAGGCGGTGCCGCGCCCTCGCTGGCCCCTCCATCTCCGGCCAGATCCGGCCAGGAGAGGGCCGAATACGTCCTTCTCCGGCCTCCCCGAGCCTCCTCCGGCAACCCCGTCCTCATCTTCGGCAAGCAGCTCCGGCGATCCTCAAATTCCGTGCTAGGTTGACTTACTTCTCCTTCCCCGAATCCACTGTCCCCGAATCTGCTAATATTTTCATGCATTTTCATCGCATCATAACTCTGCATCCGTAGCTCCGTTTTGTGCGTGTAATATGTCAAATTGTTCGTCTCGACGAGTACATAATTTCATTCCATTGAATCATTTACATTTGAGCTCATCTTGATGCCCTAAATGCTGTTATAAGAGGGCTATGTGATGTTAGTTTCAGATTCTTATCAGAACATGCACTTTTGTCATGTTTGCCATGATTGATGTGTGCATCCTATGGACTTGAGTCCTACATGTGTTTTGTAATATGCCATTCCATCTTTACAGTGGTGCTTGCTATGCATTTTTGTGATCAATGTGGTGACTAGCACAAGCATGCAAACTAGGCTTCATGATGTTGCTAATTTCAGCCCCTGTTCTGCTGATATTTTTATGCCATGTTAACTTGATGCTACCGAGAGATCCATGATTATTTTGCGATACTTCAGTAAGGATGTTTTGAACATATGGTTATTCTATATCCATCCATGCCCTTGTTTGCAATTATGGAGTGCCATAGCTTGAGTCAATCGAGCTCTATTTTTGCTATAAAATGTTCCTGGCAGGTTGTTTACATGTTATTCAATTTTGCAAAGGTTGTTGTAGTTGATCCATGTATGCTATGATGTTGTTCTTGCCATGTATAGCTTCTATGCCATGTCTTCTTACTGTGAGTTGCCTTGCCATGCCATGTATTGCTCTGTGCTGAGTGGTTCAAGCTCACTAACATGCCTACTTATTGTTGTTCCTGCCATGTATGAATCTGTAACATAACATGCCATGTTTACATGGGTGCCATCATATCTTCTGATCCTTTTTGGCTTATGGCCAGTAAGGGACTTTTGTTCTATGCAATTAGTAGATTCACGCCATGCCTTTGTTTGCCATGTTAAGTTCCTGTAACATGTTGTTTGATAGCTCTAAACATTGCAACCTGATGTTATTTCTGCAAAGTCTGAAACTGTTATTATTTGCAATCTTGACATGTCATTTTGAGCATGTTCTAGTGATTTCTGGAGATAGCTCAGTGTTCATCTTTTGTCATGCTTTACCTGTACATCATGCCCATGCCTTTTGTTATTATGTTGAGGTCCTGTAGCTTGTTGTTTTGATGCTTGCAATATGCCTAGTTGCTGTTTTGGACAGATTGTTGCTATGACTTGTATTGTGTGTATGTGTTGCACCGTTGCTCCGTTTTGAGTGTGCTCTACATGAAACTTGCTTGATTCATGTAGATTCATATTATCATGTTGCATCCATGTTTTTGAGGTATTTGCTTGATGTTTGTATGCATTTTGCATCAATGTCATGTTTATCTTGTTTTGCTCATATCTTCTAAGCTGTAGCTCCGAATCTAATGAACTTTATATGTAACTTGACTAGAATTTCGTGTAGATCATCGTGGTGCATCTTAACTTGCTGTTTAACAACTTGAACATAAAGTTATTCAGATCTGGACCAATTTCGAAATTTGCATATGAGGACTTACCGGAATTGTTATATGTTGTTTCCGGCCTCATTTAAACTTGCTTTGATGTGTTGGTCTTGTATGCATCATCTTTTGCCATGAGTAGCCTCATCTAGCTTTGTCATGCATCATGCTTGGTTGTGCATCTTGTCTTGTTCATGTGTGGTGTGTTTACTATGTTGTGTGCTTCTTCTTGTTAGTTCCTGTTTCGTTGCGATCGTGAGGATTCGTTCGTCAACGCTTGGTTCGTCTTCGTGGCTTCATCTTCTTCATGAACTCGTTCTTCTTCCTTGTGGGATTTCAGGCAAGATGGCCGCTACCCTGGATCTCACTACTATCATTGCTATGCTAGTTGCTTCGTTCTATCGCTATGCTACGCTACCTATTACCTGTTTATCAAGCCATCCCAAATTGCCATGTCAGCCTCTAACCTTTGCACCCTTCCTAGCAAACCGTTGTTTGGCTATGTTACCGCTTTGCTCAGCCCTCTTATAGCGTTGTTAGTTGCAGGTGAAGATGAAGTTTGTTCCTTGTTGAACATGGAGATGTTGTTCCTTGTTGGAACATGTTTACTTGTTGGGATATCACAATATATCTTATTTAATTAATGCATTTATATACTTGGTAAAGGGTGGAAGGCTCGGCCTTATGCCTGGTGTTTTGTTCCACTCTTGCCGCTCTAGTTTCCGTCATATCGGTATTATGTTCCTGGATTTTGCGTCCCTAACGCGGTCGGGTGATTTATGGGACCCCTTGACAGTTCGCTTTGAATAAGACTCCTCCAAAGAAGGCCCAACCTTGGTTTTACATTTGCCTCACCTAGCCCTTTTTTCCTTGGGAGTCGCTCTCTCGAGGGTCATCTTATTTTACCCCCGGCCGGTGCTCGTCGTGAGTGCTGGTCCAAACCGTCGACCGCCGGTGGTACCGGGGCAACTCGGGTTCGCTTACCGGAAGTTTGACAATCCGGTGTGCCTCGAGAACGAGATATGTGCAGCTCCTATCAGGATTTGTCGGCACATTCGGGCGGCTTTGCTGGTCTTGTTTTATTGCTGTCGAAATGTCTTGTAGCCGGATTCCGAGACTGATCGGGTCTTCCGGGAGAAGGAATATCCTTCGTTGATCGCGAGAGCTTATCATGGGCTAAGTTGGGACACCCCTGCAGGGTATAAACTTTCAAGAGCCGTGCCTGCGGTTATGTGGCAGATGGGATTTTGTTAATATCCGGTTGTAGTAAACTTGAAACAAACTCTTCTAAAATACACCAACCGTGTGCATAACCGTGAGTGTCTCTTTTCGGGGTTGATCGAGAGGAGAATACGGTTTCTGGGTTATGTCTGACGTAAGTAGGAGTTCAGGATCACTTCTTGATCATTACTAGTTGACGACCGTTCCTTTGTTTCTCTTCTCGCTCTCATTTGCGTATGTTAGCCACCATATATGCTTAGTCGCTGCTGCAACCTCACCACTTTATCCCTTCCTTTCCTACTTAAGCTTTGCTAGTCTTGATACCCATGGTAATGGGATTGCTGAGTCCTCGTGGCTCACAGATTACTACACCAACAGTTGCAGGTACAGGTTATGCGATGATCAGGACGTGAGAGCGATGTTTGCTTGTTTGGAGTTCTTCTTCTGCTTCTTCTTCGATCAGGGGATAGGTTCGTGTCGGCAGCCTGGGCTAGCAGGGGTGGATGTCGTTTGAGTTTTGTTTATGTTTCATCCGTAGTCGGATGTTGATCTTGTATATGATGTTGATGTATTCTTGTGGCATTTGTGCCTTATGTATGTATCCCCATCTATTATGTAATGTTGATGTAATGATATCCGCCTTGCAAAAGCGTTTCAATATTCGGGTCTATCCTTGGTGGGACCTTCGAGTTCCTTTTGGATAGGGTCGCATATTGGGCGTGACAAGTTGTTATCAGAGCCTCGACCGACCCTAGGAGCCCGCTTGATTGATCGTGTAGTTTGGCCGTTGTTGAGTCTAGAAGAAAACTATTTTCTGAGTCTAGTTATATCGGAGAGTAGGAATTCTTTTTACTCCTCAGCCCCTTCGTCGCTCTGGTGAGGAATCTTGACGTAGGTGTTTTGAAATACTCCTCTTCTCATTCAATTTTTTCTTTAGGATCACGCAGTTGGTGTTCCGGTAGTTGTTCCTTAGCTCTTTTCATCCGGTGCATTTTCTCGTCAAGTCGATTCAACCTCTTTGTTCTCGCGAGATCAATCCTCAGTTGTTTTCTTTTCCCGCCCGCCCTCCCTTCTTCTTCTCGAAACCGGAGTCCGTAATTGAGTATCCATCCTACTCGTGTGAAGTCTTTGTTTTCTTTCCTCAATGATCTCAACCGGTGTTTTCTCTTCAAGATATTCGTCGATTTCCCCTTCCAAGTTGCCTTGGTTTTCCCGCCCTCCCACCCTTTTTCTTCCCGGAGTTTGAGTCTATTTCGAGCATCAATTTCATTCGTGTGGAGTCTTCCCTCAATTGTTTCAACCGGTGAATTCTCGTCTCGTTTGACATTCATCACCTCTTTTTGTTCTCCGGTGGACTCAATTCAAGTTTTTCGGGTTAATCATATTCTTTTCCTTCGAAGTGTTTTCCCCTTGCTCGTTCGCCTCTCGCCAGTTTATCCTTCCGGAGTGCTCAAGTCATCTCAGGAGATTCGTCTGTGTTCGAATTAATTTGAGGTTGTCACCTCATTTAAATATTTCAATTATTCCGGTGTATCATCTATCTGTTCAACATCCCTTTCCAACGGGGTTTTCTCGTTAGTGGGCCCTAACCCACAGGTCTTTTCCCATGATCTTACCTGACTCTTCTAATTTCCCCGGAGTTATTCTCAATTCTTTTCGGAGCTTGACGTAAGAATGAATTTCATCAGTCAGACGCCTTCCCAAGAACGATTTCAAATTCTTTTCATTATTGGCTCAACCTCTTCGCTTTTCATTCTACCGGAGTATCTCAACAATTTTGGTGGTGTTTCTCGTCGTCATTTGAAGACCGAAGAAGAGTTCCTTCTAAATCTTGTCCATTCTCCCGGAGATTCACGGTGATAGCTCGATGTTATCCTATTCTAATTGTTTCTAGTCGTGCAATTCTTTTCATCAATCCGGAGTATTTCAGGTGTTGCTCTCCCTCTCGATCATCCGGAGGTCATCTTTTCGGAAGATTTCTTCATTCTAAGTTTTCAGAGTCGTTCTCCAATTATTCTATATTCGTGCCCCTTCGTTCGTCTCAATATTCTTCCGGTGCTGCGTTCAAGCATTCGTTAATCAGTTCGCGATCTCTTCGATCTCTTTTCTCTAAATTCCCTCAAGTATCTTCGTGCTTTTCTAATTCTTTCCGGCGATCCGTTCTTTTCTCATTGTTCATTTTAATTTTCATGGTGGTTCGTTCAAGATTCTTTTTCTTTGATTATCATATTAATTCATTCGTTCTTTCGAATCCTACCGGTGGTTCATGAAGATTTTCTTAAGTTTTGTGCTATCCCTTCTAAATCCTTTTTCAAGAAGAATAAGTTGCATGCCAAATCCATTGCTTGTCATCAATTTAATTTGATGAAGGATAAACATACAATAAATCTTATTCTTATTTCCTCCTAGCGAGTAGTCCCTTCCTTCGGAGTTGTTCGTAATGAATAAATTCTACTTCCAAGTGTTTTCATCTTTTCTTTTCCGGAGTTCAATTTCCTCGGTCATTTCGTCGGAAACCTCCATCTAAATCATCGCAAGGCTCATCGTATTCTTTCATCTTTTCATTCTATCTCATCATCCTTTTTGTCAATGGAGTTCTTCATGGTGGTTCTTCATGATTTAATTCATTCTTCAAGAGTTCATCAAGATTTTGTTGGCGGAGTTCAAGTATCTTTTCTTCTCGCGTCTCGAAGTGCAATTAATTCTCCGTATTCTTTTGAAGTGGAGTTTCGCATTTCTTCGTTCTTCTCAGCTATCCAATCATTTTCGTTTGTGGCCGGTTATCACCTTATAATTTTGAGATGTTTTCCATAAGTCCACAACAATCTTATTCTTTCGTTGTTGATTTTCTCAACAATTTCAGTTCAAACCCTCCTTCTAAATTCTTTTCATTCAGACTCTTTTAATTCTTTCCGGAGGTTTTGTGTCATGTCTTCATCCAGTATCATTCCATCCTCTCGAGCTCGTGTTCTATTCTTTCCATGTTCAGTCGGAGTGCTGGCTAAATCCTTTCAGTCTTATTCGTTTCTTTTCTCATTCTAACCACTCCGGTTAGAACGAGTGCTTTCATAGTCTATCTGATTCCGTGGGCTTTCGATTCTCGTCATTCTCGTCGTTTCTCTCTTCTTCTCGTGTGCTCTCGATTCTTTGCTTCTCATTTTGAGTTCTTGTTTCACCTCATCCCTTTTCCCTTCCGTCTCGGTCCTAAGATCTCGGGACGAGATCTCTTGTTAGTGGAGGAGTGTTGTAACGCCCCGGATTCGATGCGCTAGGTGTCTGCCAGTTATTCGCCTTCGTTGCCATGTCATTTGCTTGCGTGTTGCACTTTGCCATGTCATCATTTGCATTTTTATCATGTCATCATGTGCATTTCATTTTGCATACATGTTCATCTCATGCATCCGAGCATTTTCCCTATTGTCCGTTTTGCAATCCGGCACTCCTATGTCTCCCGGCGCCCCCTTTTGCCTCTTTTCATGTGCGGGTGTTAAACGGTCTCGGAATGGACCGAGGTTTGTCAAGCGGCCTTGGTATACCACCGGTAGACCGCCTGTCAAGTTTCGTGCCATTTGGAGGTCGTTTGGTACTCCAACGGTTAACCGGGTAACCGCAAAAGCCTCCTTCTCTTTGCAGCCCAACACCCCTTCCAAACTGGCCCAAAACCCAGGAAACTCCCCTCCATGATCTCGGTCGTTCGATCACGATCGCGTGGCCGAAAACCGCACCTCATTTGGACTCTCCTAGCTCCCTCTACCTATATAAACACCTCCCCCTCCAAAAATCGCAGTCCATTCCCCCCCGAAACCCTAAAATTTCTCCTCTCACACGGACGTGTCCGCCCGCCGCCGGACACCCAGCGCCGCTTCCGCAGCCACTCGGGCGTGCCACGTGGCGCCTCCGTCCTCCCGCCGCACTTGACCATGGGCCCAGGGCAAGCCCGCTGGGGCCAGCCGCCAGCCTCGCAGCGCCCGCAGCGCCCGCGCCCCGCGCCTGGCGGCGACCCGCTTGTCGCGAAATCCGCCCGCCGCTGGCGCCGCCGCCGTCGCCGCCCTGCCGCCACCAGCGCCACGCGTCTCGCGTGCCTCTGGCGCGGCGCCGAGCCCGCCGGCTCCTCCCGCGCCTCGCCCGGCCCGCGCCTCGCCAGCCAGGCGATGCCGCCTCGCCCTGCCCCTCGCCCGAGCCGCAGCTCTCGCCGCCGGAGCTCCAAGTCCGGCCGCTCCCTCGCCGGACTCGCCCTCCGGTGGCCGCGCCCCTCGCCGGCCCCCCCATCTCCTACCAGATCCGGCCAGGAGAGGGCCGGATCCGTCCTTCTCCGGCCTCCCCGAGCCTCCTCCGGCAACCCCGTCCTCATCTCCGGCAAGCAGCTCGGGCGATCCTCAAATTCCGTGCTAGGTTGACTTTCTTCTCCTTCCCGGAATCCACTAAGTCCCCGAATCTGCTAATATTTTCATGCATTTTCATCGCATCATAACTCTGCATCCGTAGCACCGCTTTGTGCGTGAAATATGTCATATTGTTCTTCTCGACGAGTACATAATTTCATACCATTGCATCATTTACATTTGAGCTCATCTTGATGCCCTAAATGCTGTTAGAAGAGGGCTATGTGATGTTAGATTCAGATTCTTATCAGAACATGCACTTTTGTCATTTTTGCCATGATTGATGTGTGCATCCTATGGACTTGAGTCCTACATGTGTTTTGTAATATGCCATTCCATCTTTACAGTGGTGCTTGCTATGTATTTTTGTGATCAATGTGGTGACTAGCACAAGCATGCAAACTAGGCTTCATGATGTTGCTGATTTCAGCCCCTGTTCTGCTGATATTTTCATGCCATGTTAACTTGATGCTACCGAGAGATCCATGCTTATTTTGAGATACTTCAATAAGGATGTTTTGAACATATCGTTATTCTCTATTCATCCATGCCCTTGTTTGCAATTATGGAGTGCCATAGCTTGAGTCAATCGAGCTCTACTTTTGCTATAAAATGTTCCTGGCAGGTTGTTTACATGTTATTCAATTTTGCCAAGGTTTTTGTAGTTGATCAATGTAATCTATGATGTTGTTCTTGCCATGTATAGCTTCTATGCCACGTCTTCTTACTTTGGGTTTCCTTGCCATGCCATGTATTGCTCTGTGGTGAGTGGTTCAACCTCACTAACATGCCTACTTATTGTTGTTCCTGCCATGTATGAATCTGTAATATAACTTGCCATGTTTACATGGGTGCCATCATATCTTCTGATCCTTTTTGGCTTATGGTCAGTAAGGGACTTTTGTTCTATGCAATTAGTAGATTCATGCCATGCCTTTTTTTGCCATGTTAAGTTCTTGTAACATGTTGTTTGATAGCTCTAAACATTGCAACCTGATGTTATTTCTCCAAAGTCTGAAACTGTTATTATTTGCAATCTTGCCATGTCATTTTGAGCATGTTCTAGTGATTTCTGGAGATATCTCAGTGTTCATCTTTTGTCATGCTTTACCTGTACATCATGCCCATGCCTTTTGTTATTATGTTGAGGTCCTGTAGCTTGTTGTTTTGATGCTTGCAATATGCCTAGTTGCTGTTTTGGACAGATTGTTGCTATGACTTGTATTGTGTGTATGTGTTGCACCGTTGCTCCGTTTTGAGTGTGCTCTACATGAAACTTGCTTGATTTTGCATGTAGCTTCATATTATCATGTTGCATCCATGTTTTGAGGTGTTTGCTTGATGTTTGTATGCATTTTGCATCAATGCCACGTTTATCTTGTTTTGCTCATATCTTCTAGGCCGTAGCTCCGAATCTAATGAACTTTATATGTAACTTGACTAGAATTTCGTGTAGATCATCGTGGTGCATCTTAACTTGCTGTTTAACAATTTGAACATAGAGTTATTCAGATCTGGACCAATTTCGAAATTTGCATATGAGGACTTACCGGAATTGTTATATGTTGTTTCCGGCCTCATTTATACTTGCTTTGATGTGTTGGTCTTGTATGCATCATCTTTTGCCATGAGTAGCCTCATCTAGCTTTGTCATGCATCATGCTTGCTTGTGCATCTTGTCTTGTTCATGTGTGGTGTGTTTACTATGTTGTGTGCTTCTTCTTGTTAGTTCCTGTTTCGTTGCGATCGTGAGGATTCGTTCGTCTACGCTTGGTTCGTCTTCGTGGCTTCATCTTCTTCATGGACTCGTTCTTCTTCCTTGCGGGATTTCAGGCAAGATGACCGCTACCCTGGATCTCACTACTATCATTGCTATGCTAGTTGCTTCATTCTATCGCTATGCTGCGCTACCTATTACCTGTTTATCAAGCCATCCCAAATTGCCATGTCAGCCTCTAACCTTTGCTTCACCGTTGTTTGGCTATGTTACCGCTTTGCTCAGCCCCTCTTATAGCGTTGTTAGTTGCAGGTGAAGATGAAGTTTGTTCCTTGTTGGAACATGGAGATGTTGTTCCTTGTTGGAACATGTTTACTTGTTGGGATATCACAATATATCTTATTTAATTAATGCATCTATATACTTGGTAAAGGGTGGAAGGCTCAGCCTTATGCCTGGTGTTTTGTTCCACTCTTGCCGCCATAGTTTCCGTCATATCGGTATTATGTTCCCGGATTTTGCGTCCCTAACGCGGTCGGGTGATTTATGGGACCCCTTGACAGTTCGCTTTGAATAAGACTCCTCCAAAGAAGGCCCAACCTTGGTTTTACATTTGCCTCACCTAGCCCTTTTTCCCTTGGGAGTCGCGCTCTCGAGGGTCATCTTATTTTACCGCCCCGGGCCGCTGCTCGTCGTGAGTGCTGGTCCAAACCGTCACCACGGTGGCCATGAGGGCAACTCGGGTTCGCTTACCGGAAGTTTGGACAATCCGGTGTGCCCGAGAACGAGATATGTGCAGCTCCTATCAGGATTTGTCGGCACATTCGCTGGCGGCTTTGCTGGTCTTGTTTTATTGCTGTCGAAATGTCTTGTAGCCGGATTCCGAGACTGATCGGGTCTTCCGGGAGAAGGAATATCCTTCGTTGATCGCGAGAGCTTATCATGGGCTAAGTTGGGACACCCTGCAGGTATAAACTTTCGAGAGCCGTGCCAGCGGTTATGTGGCGAGATGGGATTTTGTTAATATCCGGTTGTAGTAAACTTGAAGCAAACTCTTCTAAAATACACCAACCGTGTGCTTAACCGTGAGTGTCTCTTTTCGGGGTTGATCGAGAGGAGAACACGGTTTCTGGGTTATGTCTGACGTAAGTAGGAGTTCAGGATCACTTCTTGATCATTACTAGTTGACGACCGTTCCTTTGTTTCTCTTCTCGCTCTCATTTGCGTATGTTAGCCACCATATATGCTTAGTCGCTGCTGCAACCTCACCACTTTATCCCTTCCTTTCCTACTTAAGCTTTGCTAGTATTGATACCCATGGTAATGGGATTGCTGAGTCCTCGTGGCTCACAGATTACTACACCAATAGTTGCAGGTACAGGTTATGCGATGATCAGGACGTGAGAGCGATGTTTTCTTGTTTGGAGTTCTTCTTCTGCTTCTTCTTCGATCAGGGGATAGGTTCCAGGTCAGCAGCCTGGGCTAGCAGGGTAGATGTCGTTTGAGTTTCTGTTTATGTTTCATCCGTAGTCGGATGTTGATCTTGTATATGATGTTGATGTATTCTTGTGGCATTTGTGCCTTATGTATGTATCCCCATCTATTATGTAATGTTGATGTAATGATATCCGCCTTGCAAAAGCGTTTCACTATGCGGGTCTATCCTTGGTGGGACCTTCGAGTTCCTTTTGGATAGGGTCGCATATTGGGCGTGACAAGATTGCTCCATGTTGGATTATGTTTATGTTGGGATATCACAATATCTCTTATATTATTAATGCATCTATATACTTGGTAAAGGGTGGAAGGCTCGGCCTTATGCCTGGTGTTTTGTTCCACTCTTGCCGCCCTAGTTTCCGTCATATCGGTCTTATGTTCCCGGATTTTGCGTCCCTAACGCGGTTGGGTGGTTTATGGGACCCCCTTGACAGTTCGCTTTGAATAAGACTCCTCCAGCAAGGCCCAACCTTGGTTTTACCATTTGCCTCACCACCACCTATACCCTTCCCTTGGGTCGGCCAACCCAAGGGTCATCTTTATTTAGCCCCGGGCGTTGCTTCTCTAAGTGCTGGTTCGAAACGAGCAGACTGCGAGGCCACCTTGGGGAAACTTGAGGGTTGGTTTTACTCGTAGGATGCCTCATCCGGTGTTGCCCTGAGAACGAGATATGTGCATCTCCTATCGGGATTTGTCGGCACATCGGGCGGCTTTGCTGGTCTTGTTTTATTACCGTCGAAATGTCTTGTGGCCGGGATTCCGAGACTGATCGGGTCTTCCCGAGGAGAAGGAATATCCTTCGTTGATCGCGAGAGCTTATCATGGGCTAAGTTGGGACACCCCTGCATGGTTTGAACTTTCAAAGCCGTGCTCATGTTATGTGGTAGATGGGAATTTGTTAATATCCGGTTGTAGTAAACTTGAAGTAAACTCTTCTAAAATACACCAACTGTGTGCGTAACCGTGAGTGTCTCTTTTCGGGGTTGATCGAGAGGAGAACACGGTTTGTGGGTTATGTCTGACGTAAGCAGGAGTTGAGGATCACTTCTTGATCATTACCAGTTGGCGACCGTTCCTTTGTTTCCTCTTCTCGCTCTCATTTGCGTATGTTAGCCACCATATATGCTTAGCGGCTGCTGCAACCTCACCACTTTACCCCTTCCTTACACCTTTAAGCTTTGCTAGTCTTGTTACCCATGGTAATGGGATTGCTGAGTCCTCGTGGCTCACAGATTACTACACCACCAGTTGCAGGTACAGGTTTGCGATGATCATGACGCGAGAGCGATGTTTGCTTACTTTGGAGTTCTTCTTCTGCTTCTTCTTCGATCAGGGGATAGGTTCCAGGTCGGCAGCCTGGGCAAGCAGGGTGGATATTGTTTGAGTTTCTGTTTATGTTTCATCCGTAGTCGGATGTTGTTCTTGTATGATGATGATGTATTCTTGTGGCATTCGTGCCTTATTTATGTATCCCTATGTATTATGTAATGTTGATGTAATGATATCCACCTTGCAAAAGCGTCTTCAAGATGCGCTTCTATCCTTGGTGGGACCATTGAGTTCCTTTAGGATAGGGTTGCATCTTGGGCGTGACAAGTTGGTATCAGAGCCTCGACCGACCATAGGAGCCCCCTTGATTGTTGGCCGTTGTTGAGTCTAGAAGAAAACTATTTTGAGTCTTAGGATTATATATATCGGAGAGTAGGATTCTTTTTACTCCTCAGTCCCTTCGTCAGCTCTGGTGAGGCCTCGACGAGATGTTTTGTCTTTCCTCTCCTCAAATTTCACGAAATATTTTTTAGGATCACGCTGGTATCTTGGAATCGTTCGATGGTTTTGTGGACGAGAACATTGTTCTTGGTTCCTCCCGACATTTAGGGGTTGTGGCAGTGTCCCGGGAGTTGAGCTCCGAGGTGTTGTCATCACAATTTTATCGTTGCAGTTCGGAATACCTGAGTTTTGCCGACATCGAAAATATCTTTTATGCAGTTGTTGGTGAGATAACCTCGACGCCACCCAAGATCGGGAGTTCGAGTATTGCCATAACTCGTGATAACGGATGCTTTTCAAGGTTGAGGTACACGATTTCGAAGGTTTCTTGGTTATGTGTTGACGGATGGATACACTGGATCTAGGTATTGTTAGTTTGGGTGATATATTTTGTGTCCCCTGATCCCCAACACCTGATTGCATAACCGAAAGTTTAGGGAGTTTATAGGTGGGAATTCAAGTAGCTCCTAGAATATCTTTCCGACAGATGCATGATATGGGATTGGGTAAATCTCTATCATATGTATTTGTTCCGGCTTATTCTGCAAGCCAAATCCTTTGTTTTGTTTTATTTGTGGTATTCGAGTTGCTTCGATGTCAAGTGTAGATTCCATACCTTTCAAGCGGTGTTCTCATATTTCTATGAGAGTGCTAATCCTTCTTGTTTATCAAGATTGTGATGTCAATTCTTTCCAAACCGGCGTGCTTCTCTTTAAGTGGATCCGATCATTTCAACATTTGCGAGATCAATTCTTAGTTTTCTCGACGGTGTTTGTTTCATCCGTCCCAAGTTGTCTTTTTTTTCCCGCCCTCCCACCCTTTTCTGCAAGGACTTATATATTTTAATCAAGTATCCATTTATTCATGTGAAGTCTCTCCATTCTTTTTCGTCAATGTTCTTATCCGGTGATTCTCAGGAAGATACTAACGGAGCCTTAACTTCTTCATTATTTGTTCTCTTTCTTCTCCAGTGGATTAATTTCAAGCTTTGTCAATCATATTTTTTTTCCTCATCTCAAATGTTTTTCTCGTACCGGTGCACCTCTTAATCATCCACTTCTCGCTATTCAATTGTTCCGGAGTGATGAAGATATCTCAGAAGATTCAAGTTTCCATTCTCAATTCACTCAAGTTCTGTTGAGGATGCCATCTCATTCAAGCCATTTAATTCAACCGGTGCAACCTCTCTTTAAAATTGTTCAACTATGTTTTCTTTCGAGTGGGCCCTAACCCACAGGTATTTTCCCAGGATCTTACCCGACTCTTCTAATTTATCCCGGAGCTATTCCCAAATTCTTTTTGAAGCTTGACGTAAGAATGAATTTTCATCAGTCATATGTCTTTCTTCAAAATCTTTCAAATTATTTTCATCGTTGGTTCAACCTTTCCAATTTTCATCCCGGAGTATCTCAACAATTCATGGTGGTTTCTCATCGTCTTTCTCAACATTCTAAGACCGAAGAAGAGTTTCTCTTAAATCTTGCTCCATTCACTTCAAGATTCATGGTTCTAGCTTGATGCCATCCTCTCATAATCGTTTTCGATTGTGGGAATTCTTTTCACCTATTCGGAGCATTTCATGAATTGTTTCCATTTCTTTCCTCCGAAGGCCATCATGTCATAATTCTTCATTCTCCGCTTGTAGCTATCGTTCTCCTAATCTTAATGGCGCATCATTCAAATATCCTCTAATCAGTTCATGATCTCTTCGTTCTCATGTATCTAAATCCTCTCAAGTATCTTCGTTTTCTTTTTCTCCAACTCTTCCCGGTGAATTATGCCTTTGCTACGTTCATTTTCAATTCTTATGGTGGTTCGTTCAGGATTTCACTTCCTTTGTTATCACATTAATTCATTCGTTGTTTCCAAATTCCACCGGTGGTTCCATCAATACCGTCTCAAGTTTGCGCTATATCTCTCTTAATCCTTTCGACGGGAATAAGTAGTATGCCAAAGCCATTGCTTGTCATCAATTTAATTTGATGAAGGATAAGCATACAATAAATCTTATTCTTATTTCCTCGAGGTGATTCAATTCTTTTCTTCCGGAGATTGTTCGTGATGAAGTAATTCTTGGTTCTAGTGTTTCATCTTTTCCTTTCCGGAGTTCCAAGTTTTCGGCATTATCTCATCACGAAGCTCCTTCTAAATCATTTCTAGGCTTGGATCCTATTCTTTTCATCCTTTTGCTTACTGGAGGCTCTACATGGTGGTTCGTCAAGGATTCTTTTCATTCTTCAATTGTTCTCAAGATTTCTCTCGGAGTTATGATCCGCCAAGCTATACTCAAAATTAAACATGGTGCTCAACACATGTTTTGTTTTGAGGAGCTCAAGTATTCTTCTTTTGCATTTCTAAGTGCAATTCTTTCTACCTTATCTTTTGAGATGGTGTTATGTCATCCTTGGCAATTTCTCCTCGTGCTTGATGATTCACATGTTGTCAAGAATGAGGTATTTAAATCCATCAATCTCTTCATTGGAGTTATCTTGGGTTATATTTCACCTACAGCCTTCCCTAAGGAATGTAGCTATTTGTGGTGCTTATCAATGATCCAATTTTCTCCTTCTCATCACGGTGAAGAAGTTTTTTCATCTCTTTGGTGCTCTCAATCAAACCAATGGTTTCCATTAGTGGTCGGTTGTCACCTCACAGTCTTGAGATGTTTTCCATAAGCCTACTACAAGCTTATTCGTTTCGTTGTTGGTTTTCAAACAACTATATTCTAACCTTCTTGCAAGGATGCCTTCCAAATTCAATTGTGGTAGAAGTTGGCATTTTCTTCTCCATTCTTTTATTTCAATGATCTAACTTCTATTCGTTCGTTACGGAGGCATTGTGATGTTGTGCTCTTCACCCATCACCTCGTTTTGTGAGGATCGTGTTCTTTTCTTACTTATCCATTTAACCGGAGTGTTGTATCATCTCTTCAATATCTTTTCATCTCATCAAGTTTTCTTCTCTTTTCTACCGGAGTGCTGTCCAAATTCTGTCATTATTGTTCCTTGGCTATCTCATTATTCCGAGGTGGTCATATTCTTTTCGTTCGTGAAGCTCTTATTCCCATGTCTTTCAACCTTCAAATTCTCGTAATACTCCTTGTTCCTCTTTTCTACCGGATTGTTTGCAATCTCGTTCATCTCGGTTGTTCTCTTTCTTTTAAATTGCTCAACCTCTCAAGGTTCATGGTTTCACTCGTTTGTCGAAGAAGCAACTTAGTTTACCTCTTATCTTCCTCTTCCTTTTCCCTCCGGTGCCATCCTACATCTCGGGACGAGATCCTCTCGTAGTGGTGGAGTGTTGTAACGCCCCGGATGCAACTTTCCATATTTATAACTCCAACTCTTGCCTTTTCCGGAGATGCGATGTTTTATTTCCTCCGTGGTTGGGTTTTGTCTTTTGTTTTGCATTTTCGTTCATGTCATGCATCTCATCTCATCGCATCATGTGCATTGCATCCGCATGTTTTTCATAAAACTCGGAGCCGTTCGCAGTTGCCCTTTCTCTCTTTGCCTCCGTTGTCATTTTGTCAGGCCCTTGTTCTCGTTGACCTCTCTCAGACCCCTCGCCCCGTGTCCGAAACGTACCCGAAGCCGACCCGCTCAGTCATTACCATTGAATTCATATCATCCCCAAACATCTATAAAATATCTGCGTTTAGTTGTTGGACTCCCCTAAGCCATTTATCTCGACCGTTCGATTTTAATTCGATGATCCAAATGCCCCTCCTATTTACCTACTTGCTATATAAATAGACCCCAACCCTAGGATCTAGGGATCATGTCCCATCCATCCCACGCCGCCGCCACTCCACCGAATCTCTCTCGGGATTTCCCCTCCCGATCCCACAACCAACCACCAGCCTGCGCCTCCCTCCTTCCTCGTTTTCCCCAGCCGGCCAATCCCCACCGAGATCCAGCTCCACCAGCCACCACCAAATCCTCCTCATGTCGCCTCCGTCGGCCACCCAAGCAGCAGCAGCCCCAGGCCGTTCCTGACCTTCCCCTTCTCTCCCGTCTCTTTTTCTTCTACTCCCTCCTCTGCTCTAATCTCTCTCTCGCTCACCTTCACACGAGGCCGACTCCAACGCCATCGCGCGCGCCTGCCTCGAGAGCCGCCGCTCCGCCAAGTTCCTCGTCTGCGTCTTCCCGTCGAGCGCTAGGAAGAACAGCAGCAGCCAGCTCACGACCTTCCCGACCACGCGCCAAGTCCGTCTTCGAGCCAAGTCGCCCGGGAGCTTCTTCGCTGTCCCCGTCCTCGCCCTCGTCCTCGCAGCAAGTCCCGAGCACGACCCCATCGCCTCCTCTGCTTTAGGTCCGCGCGCCGCCATCCCTGCTTCACCGGACCTCCCTCTGCGTCTCCCCAAGTCGCGCCCTTGCCTGCCGGAGTTCCTGTCGCCGTCGTGGTCGTTCGAATCCCGCGCCTCGCTTCCTCCTCGGACCAGGAGGTCGACGCCTCCCCGACCCGAACTGGCCCAGATCCGGCCGGCCTCCGCCGCCCTTGCCCGTTAACGGCCGGATCCCGCCGGCAGGGCCCCGTCCCCGCCGCTGGCGCCCCTCCTGTTCGCTGGCCGTCGTCCCCTGCTTCGCCCGCTCGTCGTCCTGGAACGCACGCAGCGCCAAGCCCCTGCGCTCGTTGACCCGTCGCCCTGCTGCGTGGGCCAGCGCCTCCCCAAGGCCCAGCGTCCCGGCCTGCCTCCTCCTCTCCACAGTTCCGGGCCTCAGCCCATGGTGAGCGCCCCAGCGCCCAGCAGATTTCGGCCCGATCTATTTTATTCAGATACGTGAGTTTTGCATTATCCAGAGTATTACAGTTTTGCAGAAAACCCCCTAAGCATCATGCATATAATAACTCATGAACCGTGCATCGGATTAAAATGGTTTAAACATGTAAAATGCTTAGAATTTTGTGTAGATTAATAATATGCCACTTTCATCCATGTTTAAAATGTTTAAAATGTTGTTTCTTTAAATTTGCTCAAATGCCATGTTAAAATGGTTTATTTCATAACTAAATAACCGTAGCTCGGATTTAAATAAACTTTATATGTAAATGGGGTGGAAAAATGCCTAGTTTAACATGGTGCACTTTATTTTGCTGTTTAGTAACATTCAAATTGTGTATAGGACAGAACAGTAGCAAATTCATAAATTGCACATGAGGATTTTCCGGAATTGTTGTTTCTTATTTCCGGCCTCATTTAAACTTGCCTAAATAGTTAGTTTACTTATGCCTCACCTCTTGTCATATTTAACAACATTTAATATTGTTGAGTAGCTTATAACGAGATCAAACTAAATAATTGCATGTGGTGTTTCGTTGATATGCAACTCGTTGCATATTGAGTTCCACTTAATTTGTAGTGTTGTTTGTTGCACTTTGCCATGTCATGCCTCATTTAAACCGGACATGCATCATACGTGTTTGTGCATCATGCCATGTTTATGCTTGTGCATTTATCATGTTGTTTGTTTCTTTCCGGTGTTGCTTCTCGGTTCCGGTAATGTTGCGATTGTGAGGATTCGTTCGACTACCCCCGTTCATCTTCTTCATGGACTCGTTCTTCTTCCTTGCGGGATTTCAGGCAAGATGACCGTCACCTAGGATCTCATTACTATCATTGCTATGCTAGTTGCTTCATTCTATCGCTATGCTGCGTTACCTATCACTTGCTCTTCAAGCCTCCCAAATTGCCATGAACCTCTAACCTTTGTCACCCTTCCTAGCAAACCGTTGTTTGGCTATGTTACCGCTTTTGCTCAGCCCCTCTTATAGCGTTGCTAGTTGCAGGTGAAGATGAAGATTGCTCCATGTTGGATTATGTTTATGTGGGGATATCACAATATCTCTTATATTATTAATGCATTTATATACTTGGTAAAGGGTGGAAGGCTCGGCCATATGCCTGGTGTTTTGTTCCACTCTTGCCGCCCTAGTTTCCATCATATCGGTATTATGTTCCCGGATTTTGCGTCCCTAACGCGGTTGGGTGGTTTATGGGACCCCCTTGACAGTTCGGTTTGAATAAGACTCCTCCAGCAAGGCCCAACCTTTTGAACTTTCGAAAGCCGTGCCCGCGGTTATGTGGCAGATGGGAATTTGTTAATATCCGGTTGTAGTAAACTTGAAGTAAACTCTTCTAAAATACACCAACCGTGTGCGTAACCGTGAGTGTCTCTTTTCGGGGTTGATCGAGAGGAGAACACGGTTTCTGGGTTATGTCTGACGTAAGCAGGAGTTCAGGATCACTTCTTGAGCATTACCAGTTGGCGACCGTTCCTTTGTTTCCTCTTCTCGCTCTCATTTGCGTATGTTAGCCACCATATATGCTTAGCCGCTGTTGCAACCTCACCACTTTACCCCTTCCTTACCCCTTTAAGCTTTGCTAGTCTTGTTACCCATGGTAATGGGATTGCTGAGTCCTCGTGGCTCACAGATTACTACACCACCAGTTGCAGGTACAGGTTTGCGACGATCATGACGCGAGAGCGATGTTTGCTTACTTTGGAGTTCTTCTTCTGCTTCTTCTTCGATCAGGGGATAGGTTCCAGGTCGGCAGCCTGGGCTAGCAGGATGGATATTGTTTGAGTTTTTGTTTATGTTTCATCCATAGTCGGATGTTGTTCTTGTATGATGATGATGTATTCTTGTGGCATTCGTGCCTTATGTATGTATCCCTATGTATTATGTAATGTTGATGTAATGATATCCACCTTGCAAAAGCGTCTTCAAGATGCGCTTCTATCCTTGGTGGGACCATCGAGTTCCTTTAGGATAGGGTCGCATCTTGGGCATGACAATAATCTAGATTACATAGTAATGATTTTAACACCCATGGAGCTTTGGTGCTGATCATGTTTTGCTCGTGGAAGAGGCTTAGTCAACGGGTCTGCAACATTTAGATCCGTATGTATCTTGCAAATTTATATGTCTCCCACCTGGACTTGATCCCGGATGCAGTTGAAGCGTCTCTTGATGTTCTTGGTTCTCTTGTGAAATCTGGATTCCTTTGCCAAGGCTATTGCACCAGTATTGTCACAAAAGATTTTAATTGGACCCGATCCACTAGGTATGACACCTAGATCGGATATGAACTCCTTCATCCAGAATCCTTCATTTGCTGCTTCCGAAGCAGCTATGTACTCCGCTTCACACGTAGATCCCGCCAAAACGCTTCGTTTAGAACTACACCAACTGACAGCTCCATCGTTCAATGTAAACACGTATCCGGTTTGCGATTTAGAATCATCCGGATCAGTGTCAAAGCTTGCATCGACGTAACCATCTACGACTAGCTCTTTGTCACCTCCATAAACGAGAAACATATCCTTAGTCCTTTTCAGGTATTTCAGGATGACTTGACCGCCGTCCAGTGATCCACTCTTGGATTACTTTGGTACCTCCCTGCTAAACTTATAGAAAGGCACACATCAGGTCTGGTACACAGCATTGCATACATGATAGAGCCTATGGCTGAAGCATAGGGAACATCTTTCATCTTCTCTCTATCCTCTGCAGGGGTCGGAGTAACGCCCCGGATTCGATGCGCCAGGTGTCCGCCAGTTAGTTGCCGTCCTTGCCATGTCATGTGCTTGCATGTTGCACTTTGCCATGTCATCATCTGCATTTCATATCATGTCGTCATGTACATCGCATTTGCATACGTGTTCGTCTCATGCATCCGAGCATTTTTTTCCCCGTTATCCGTTTTGCAATCCGGCACTCCTATGTCTCCTGGCGCCCCTTTTTGCCTCTTCTTTTGTGCGGATATTAAACTTTCTCGGAATGGCCCGAGGTTTCCCAAGCGGCCTTGGTATACCACCGGTAGACCGCCTGTCAAGTTTCGTGCCATTTGGAGGTCGTTTGATAACCCAACGGTTAACCGGGTAACCGTAGAAGACCTCTTTGAGTTGCAGCCCAACACCCCTACCAACGTGGCCCAAAACCCAGCAAACTCTCCTCTATGCTCTCGGTCGTTCAATCACGATCGTGTGGGCGAAAACCGCTCCTCATTTGGAGCTTCCTAGCTCTCTCTACCAATAAAACTAGACCTCCCCCGAAATTTTCGGGTCATTCCACCCCTAACCCTAGCCCCGCTCCTCCCCGCGCCGCCGGACGTGTCCTCCCCGCGTGCCGGACATGTCCGCCGCCACCGTCCAACCAACCAGCGCCCGACACTGTCTCGCGCCGCCGTTCCCAGCGCCGCCCGCCCGGCCCGCAGCTGGCCAGTGTGGCTAGGCCCGCGCGCCGCCGCCTCGAGCGCGCCCGATCCCGCCGCCCGACCAGCTCCCGCGCCGCCCGGCGGGCTCGCCCGCCACCGCCTGGTCAGCCGCCTCTCGCCGGCCGGCGTCCGGCGTCGTCCGCATTCGTCGCCGCTCCAGCGCCGCCGCCCGATCGCCTCGCGCCTGCCTCGCGCCACCAGCCTCAGGCCGCGCCCGCGAAACCGCCCGCCGCCGCCGCCGATCTGCAGCGCGGCCCTCGCCAGATCCGGCTGCCTGCCTCCGCCGGCGCCGCCGCCACCTCGCCGCCCGCGCCCAGATCCGGCCGGAGGAGGTCTCCCCGGCCCCGGATCCGCCTCCCCTGCGTCTTCCTCGTCCTCTCCGGCGACCCCTGGCGAACCTCGTTTTCCGTGCGAAGGTTGACCTCCAGATTTCTCTAAGTCCCGAAGTTATTTTGCATAATCATGCCATGTTCATCGCATCATAACTCTGTGCATACTGCTCTGTTTCGTGCGTGTAATATGTCAAATTTTTCGTATCAACGAGTACTTCATTTTATTACATTGCACCATGTTCATTAGAGCTCATCTTGATGCCTGAATCTTCATTGCAAGAGTGTTATATGATGTTAATCTGCTGAAACTGTTATAACTTGATGATTTGAGCTCTACATGTGTTTTGTGATATGTCATGCCATCTTCACAGTGGTGCCATCCATGGATTTTTGTGGGTCTTGTAGTGAGTGCATCGAGCTTGTTAAGTAGGGTACTTGCTGTTGCTGTTTTGCTAGGCTGATTCTGTTATATTATGATGCTATGTAAACCTGCTGCTACAAGTCATTCTATGCATAATCTGGAGATGTTCACTAAGGATGTTTTGTTATACATGTCATGCTCTATCCATCCATGCCCCTGGTTGCATTTATAGCCAGCTGTAACTTGTTGTTATCTTGCTCCAAAGTTGCTAAATAATGTTGCTGTCAGCCTGTTAACATTAAGTTTAATGTTGCCATGATTGTTTTTAGTGATCCATGCACTCTATGAACTTGATCTTGCCATGCTTAGCTTAATAGACATGTATTCTTACTGTTGGTTGCCTTGCCATGCCATGTGTTGCTCTGTGGTGAGTGGTACAAGCTCATCTACATGCCTACTTATTGTTGTTCCTGCCATGTATGAATCTGTCATATAACTTGCCATATTTACATGGGTGCCATTATATTTTATGTGCCCTTTTGGCTCATGGTCAGTAAAGAACTTTTGTTCTATGCAATTAGTAGATTCCTGCCATGCCTTTGTTTGCCATGTTAAGTTCCTGTAGCATGTTGTTTGATAGCTCTAAACATTCCAACCTGATGTTATTTCCTGATAAGTCTGAAACTGTTATTACTTGCAATCTTGCCATGTGTTTTCGAGCATGTTCTAGTGATTTTTGGAGATAGCTCAGTGTTCATGTTTTGTCATGCTTTACCTGTACTTCATTTCCATGCCTTTTGTCCTTACGTTGAGATGCTGCAGCATAGTGTTTTGATGCTTGCAATATGCCTAGTTGCTGTTTTGGACAGCTTGTCCTTTAAACTTGTATAGGGTGTATGTGTTGAACCGTTGCTCCGTTTTGAGTGTGCTCTATATGAAACTTGCTTAGAATTGCATGTAGTTTCATATTATCATGTTGCATCCTTTTTTTGAGGTGTTTTCTTGATGTTTGGCTGCATTTTGCATCAATGCCATGCTTATCTTGTTTTGCTCATATCTTCTAGGCCGTAGCTCCGAATTAAATGAACTTTATATGTAACTTGACTATAATTTCGTGTAGATCATCGTGGTGCATCTTAACTTGCTGTTTAACAACTTGAACATAAGGTTTATTGAGATCTGGACAAATTTCGAAATTTGCATATTAGGACTTACCGGAATTGTTCTATGTTGTTTCCGGCCTCATTTAAACTTGCTTTGATGTGCTGCTCTTGTTTGCATCATCTCTTGCCATGAGTAGTTTCATGTAGCATTGCCATGCATCATACTTGTTTGAGTATCATGCCTTGTTCATGTGTGGTGTGTTTACCTTGTTGTGTGCTTCTTCTCGATAGTTCTCGTTTTCGTTGCGATCGTGAGGATTCGTTCGTCTACGCTTGGTTCGTCTTCGTGGCTTCATATTCTTCATGGACTCGTTCTTCTTCCTTGCGGGATTTCAGGCAAGATGACCGTCACATTGGATCTCATTACTATCATTGCTATGCTAGTTGCTTCGTTCTTTCGCTATGCTGCACTACCTATCACTTGCTGCTCAAGCCTCCCAAATTGCCATGAACCTCTAACCTTTGTCACCCTTCCTAGCAAACCGTTGTTTGGCTATGTTACCGCTTTTGCTCAGCCCCTCTTATAGCGTTGCTAGTTGCAGGTGAAGATGAAGATTGCTCTATGTTGGATTATGTTATGTTGGGATATCACAATATCTCTTATCTAATTAATGCATCTATATACTTGGTAAGGGTGGAAGGCTCGGCCTTATGCCTGGTGTTTTGTTCCACTCTTGCCGCCCTAGTTTCCGTCATATCGGTATTATGTTCCCGGATTTTGCGTCCCTAACGCGGTTGGGTTATTTATGGGACCCCCTTGACAGTTCGCTTTGAATAAGACTCCTCCAGCAAGGCCCAACCTTGGTTTTACCATTTGCCTCACCACCACCTATTTACCCTTGGGAGTAATTAACCCAAGGGTCAACTTTATTTAGCCCCCCCCCCCCGGGCCAATGCTTGTCTAAGTGTTGGCCCGAACCGAGCCGCCTGCGGGGCCACCGCGGGGAAACTCGAGGCCTGGTTTTACTCGTAGCCTGTCTCATCCGGTATTTCCCTGAGAACGCGATATGTGCAGCTCCTATCGGGATTGTCGGCGCATCGGGCGGTCTTGCTGGTCTTGTTTTATTATCGTCGAAATGTCTTGTAGCCGGATTCCGAGACTGATCGGGTCTTCCGGGAGAAGGAATATCCTTCATTGATCGCGAGAGCTTATCATGGGCTTGTTGGGACACCCTGCAGGGTTTGAACTTTGGAAAGCCGTGCCATGTTATGTGGCAGATGGGAATTTGTTAATATCCGTTGTAGTAAACTTGAAGTAAACTCTTCTAAAATACACCAACCGTGTGCGTAACCGTGATGGTCTCTTTTCGGGGTGGATCGAGAGGAGAACACGGTTTCTGGGTCATGTCTGACGTAAGTAGGAGTTCAGGATCACTTCTTGATCATTACTAGTTGACGACCGTTCCTTTGCTTCTCTTCTCGCTCTCATTTGCGTATGTTAGCCACCATACTATGCTTAGCCGCTGCTGCAACCTCACCACTTTACCCCTTCCTTTCCCTTTAAGCTTTGCTAGTCTTGATACCCATGGTAATGGGATTGCTGAGTCCTCGTGGCTCACAGATTACTACACCACCAATTGCAGGTGCAGGTTATGCGATGATCATGACGCGAGAGCGATGTTTGCTTGTATTGGAGTTCTTCTTCTGATTCTTCTTCGATCAGGGGATAGGTTCCAGGTCGGCAGCCTGGGCTAGCAGGGTGGATGTCGTTTGAGCTTCTTTTTATGTTTCATCCGTAGTCGAATGTTGATCTTGTATATGATGTTGTTATATTCTTGTGGCATTTGTGCCTTATGTATGTATCCCCATCTATTATGTAATGTTGATGTAATGATATCCACCTTGCAAAAGCGTTTCAATATGCGGGTCTATCCTTGGTGGGACCTTCGAGTTCCTTTTGGATAGGGTCGCATATTGGGCGTAACAAGTTAGTATCAGAGCCTCGACCGACCCTAGGAGCCCCCTTGATTGATCGTGTAGTTTGGCCGTTGTTGAGTCTAGAAGAAAACTATTTTCGGAGTCTAGTTATATCGGAGAGTAGGAATTCTTTTTACTCCTCAGCCCCTTCGTCGCTCTGGTGAGGAATCTAGACGTAGGTGTTTTGAATTACTCCTCTTCCCGTTCAAATTTCAAGATAACCTCACCTATCGAGAATATCCCGTTCGTATTGTTGATCAAGCCGAGCGTACCACTCGACGTCAGAATATCAAGTTTCTAAAGGTTCAATGATCAAACCATTCCGAGCAAGAAGCAACTTGGGAAAGGGAGGATCGTCTTCGACTTGAGTATCCCACCTTTTTCGCAACAGATCCTAAATCTCGGGACGAGATTCTTTTGAGTGGGGGTGAGTTGTCACATCCTAGCTAGACCATGCATTAGTGTGTGCATCATGTTTACCTTTCATTTGAATCTGAAATGGGAAGGACAGAAACCCCAGAACCCCTTTTGAATCCATCTAGGGTTTACTAAAAATTATTTCAATGAACCTGAAATGCCCTTCAAAAATGCTCATCACCTTTGCTTTGTTTCAGAGCCTTTGCCAAAAGTGGTGCACAATTTTCTAGGCCATCCTAAGGTCTTTGAATTAAATCATAGGTATTTGAGTTTGGGCATTTAAAATTATATAAAATATTTCAAATGCCCAAATATTTCCAAACTAAAATGTTTCATGTTGGAAATATTCCAACAATGGACCAGGAGCAGTTTGGTGATTTTTGAAGATGTTTAAGTATTTTTTTAAAACTCCACAAAGTTACAGAAAAATAGAAAAAGAAAAACAGAATAGGAATTACTTACCTAGCGCCTACTAACCGGCCCACCTGCCGGCCCAGCCCAGCTGTCGCGCCAGCGAGCTGCTTGGCTCGGCCAGGAAGGCAGGCAGGTGCTCGGCGGCGAGCACCGCATGCATGCCACGCGCCTGGCCGCCACCTCGCCGCTTCCCTCCTTGAGTGACCGACGCGGTTCGCTCCCCCTTTCTCCCCCGAACACCTCGGACATCTCCTCTCCTCCCCGGCTCCTCTCTCTCGCGCTCCCTCGCCATGGCCGACGCCACCGCAGCCACGCCGTCGTCGTAGACGCGCTCCCTGCCGTCCGTGCTCCTCCTCGCCGTGTCTAGGAGCTCCGCCGCCCTCAACTTCGTCGAGCTAGCCGAGCCCCGCGTGCTCGAGTAGCCCGAGGCCACTACACCGGCCTCGCCCGACCCTGCCGTCGCCGGAGATCCCCTTCAACGCCGTCGCCGCACCGTCCCGTCCCCGACCATGCCGGTTGCCTCCACGAGTGCCCTGTGAGCCTAGCTACCCCCCCTTCCCTTCCTCTCTCGCTCTCGAGTCGTGTAGTGATCGCACGAAGATCACCCGCACCCGCCGCCGCGGAGCTCGTCGCCGACGTGCTCCCTGCCATCCTCCGGCCACCTCTCGGTGTCCATCGCACTCACCACACTCCGTAGCATCTAACCAAACACTCCTCGCACCTCACCGAACACCCTAGGCTCGAGTTCGCCTTCGGCCGAACTCCGGCGGCCGCGTAGGTCGTCGCCGGCGCCGATTCCGGCCGCCCCGACCCCAACTGACTCCACCAAGAGCTGCGGCTCGACTCCAGCTACACCTAGATGCCCTCCACGACCCATTTGGTCGCCGGAATGGCCAAATCCATTTCCACCGCCGCGTCGGGCTCGCCGGCGGCTAAACGCCAGTGCAGCCGACGTTGACTTTGACCACGGGTGGGCCCTGGTTGACTCTGTTGAGTCAATGACAGGTGGGGCCCAGCCCTGTTAACTCATCCGGTTTAGTTTTAATTAATTTTTAGCTAAACTAATTACCCTGACACCCTGGACCCACAGTCAGGTTTGACACGACGTCTCGTTGACCACGACGTCATTCTCGACGCATGGTGACGCAATAAATTAATTCTGGATTTATTCTATTACAGAAATTCCGAATATAGTTCAAACTTCAAAATTCATAGAAATTAATCTGTAACTCCAAATGCAAAGATTTATATATGAAAAATGATCAGAAAAATCCATTCTATCCATTGGTACAGGTTTCATGCATGATAAAACAAGTTAACCTTTCTGTTTAAGCAGAATAAGATATTACACCTTTAGGGCTATTTTAAATGAGCTAGCATTTGAATCTTTGATTCAAATGAGTTCATCCCTTTTTGTTTCAGCTTGCATTAGGCCAACACACATCCATATTGCCATGTCATAGCATGCATCATATTGTTGCATATTGCCATGTGTGTTTATTTTCGGTGTGTCTTTCGTGATAGGTTCTGCCTCCGAGGATAATCCCGAATATCCGTCTGAAGGGCAGTATCCTACCACCACTCCATCAGGCAAGCAACCCATTGATCATTCCGATACAAACCCATGTTCTCGCTTATGCTCTCGCCATTGCATTAAGACAACGCGATTCAAACTGTTGTGTGCTGCGGTAGTTGAACCCACTTCCTTTGCATGACCTGTCATTGCCACAGTAATTAGATGAAACCCACTAGTATGTGTAGGAGTTGATTGAGCCATGTTTGTGATTCCTACCATGCTATGCTTGCTATGCTTAGAGTTGTGTCAGTCGGCTCATCGGGATGATGAACCTGGAGTGAAAGGTTGTGTCGGGTTCGAGAGTGAAAGTGTTGAACACGCTTTGGTAAAGGTATCGATGAGAGGCCATGTAGGAGTACATGGTGGGTTGTTTCATTGAAGCCGTCCCTAAGAACTGAGTTCTGTGTTTGTGATCCATGAAACAGTTACTACCACGCATTGGGATCCTTAATTGACCCTCTCGGCTTCTTAACCACCCTTGTTCTCATCCGGAGTTGCAAGTAGTTTCGGTGTTTGTAGCATCTTTGGGGCACGCATAGCGCTGACCTTAGGGGTGGGTTGTGTTGCGGTAGGCACGTGGCCTGTGTACCGAAAGTGCCCGTTTGGTATCTCGGGAACCCTGCACACATCGTTCGGGGCTGTATGGGAAACCTCGGCGGACTCCTGCGGATGGAACCCGAATAGGCGATAAACCTGGACTAGGGACTTCAGTGTTTAGGTAGGTGTGGCCGACACCCACGTTGGGCTTCCGCTTGAAGGTTGCCGAGTACATGTCGTAAACGGCGGTAAGTGGTGAGCGTGTGTGAAGAAGTACACCCTGCAGGGTTAATATGATCTATTGAATAGCCGTGTCCACGGAGAAGGACTTCGGGTTGCCTATATCAGTTCATAGACAAGTAAATGGATACTACTAAAAGCCTCAAGATAAGTGTGAGTATCGTGGATGGCCCTCTCGTGGGATGACGAGAGAGGATCCACGGTGGAGTATTGTGATGGTGATTAGTGGACTCGTGTGCGACAAATGCTTTTCAAGTGATGTCACGTAGGATAGCTTAGCCAAGAGTCAAAGCCGGCTTGCTGCAAATAACTCCACCACCTTCTTGAGAATGTGCATGTATGATAGGATTCTGTGGTAAGACTTGCTGAGTACCTCTGTACTCATGTTTGCTTAATTAATGTTTTTCAGACGACAACACTGCCCCTCCGATGGGTTTTATGTAGACCTTGACATCGACGAGTGAACTAGCCACCTGTGGTGATCCAAGGCTTGTGAAGGGCCTTTGTAGATAGAAGGGCTTGACAAGCTTTCTTTCTTTCTAGAGTGCGTACTCAGACTAGTTTGCTTCCGCATGTGCTTGTATGTTTGTATGACTTGAGTGTTGGGTCATGTGACCCCTACCTGTATGGATATGTTATGTATGGCTCGTCTGAGCCTCTTAAATAAAGTACTTTGAGTTGTAGAGTTTTGTTGTGATGCCTTGTTGTATGTACTCATATCGGGCATATTATGTATGATTGAAATGCTTGGTATGAGTGGGATCCGACAAACTAGTTGTTTATCCTTGGCAGCCTCTCATATGGGGAAATGTAGTCTCGTGCTTACGAGCGATAGTAGTCCGCTACTGCCCGGTTCACGAGTCCTGCTAGCCCAAAGACTACTGCTTGGACACTTGATCTGGCGGCATGTGTTTCACTTCGCTCCTATGTCCTGTCCTTCGGGAAATGTCACGCGGTGATATTCGAGTCCTGCCTAGCCAGCTACAGCCGGGATACCGGAGTCCTGTTAGCCAGTGCTACAGCCCGAATTCATACGTTGATGACCGACATGCTTGATGTGATTCATGTATGCATGTCCCCATGGGTTAGCGCGCTTTGGGTTCACGACTAGCCATGTCGGCCCGGTTCTTTGTCATGTGGATGCTAGCGACACTATCATATACGTGAGCCAAAAGGCGCAAACGGTCCCGGGCCATTGTAAGGCGACACCCGTGGGAATACCGTGCGTGAGGCCGCAAAGTGATATGAGGTGTTACCGGCTAGGTCGATGTGACTTGGAATCGGGGTCATGACAACTATCATTGCTATGCTAGTTGCTTCGTTCTTTCGCTATGTTGCCCTACCTATCACTTGCTGCTCAAGCCTCCCAAATTGCCATGAACCTCTAACCTTTGTCACCCTTCCTAGCAAACCGTTGTTTGGCTATGTTACCGCTTTTGCTCAGCCCCTCTTATAGCGTTGCTAGTTGCAGGTGAAGATGAAGATTGCTCCATGTTGGATTATGTTATGTTGGGATATCAAAATATCTCTTATCTAATTAATGCATCTATATACTTGGTAAAGGGTGGAAGGCTCGGCCTTATGCCTGGTGTTTTGTTCCACTCTTGCCGCCCTAGTTTCCGTCATATCGGTATTATGTTCCCGGATTTTGCGTCCCTAACGCGGTTGGGTGATTTATGGGACCCCTTGACAGTTCGCTTTGAATAAGACTCCTCCAAAGAAGGCCCAACCTTGGTTTTACCATTTGCCTCACCACCACCTATTTTCCCTTGGGAGTAATTAACCCAAGGGTCATCTTTATTTAGCCCCGGGCCAATGCTTGTCTAAGTGTTGGCCCGAACCGAAGCTATCATGGGCCACCGGGAAACTCAAGGCCTGGTTTTACTCGTGCTTCTGTCTCATCCGGTGTTGCCACGAGAACGAGATATGTGCAGCTCCTATCGGGATTGTCGGCGATCGGGCGGTCTTGCTGGTCTTGTTTTATTCTCGTCGAAATGTCTTGTAGCCGGATTCCGAGACTGATCGGTCTTCCGGGAGAAGGAATATCCTTCGTTGATCGCGAGAGCTTATCATGGGCTAAGTTGGGACACCCTGCAGGGTTTGAACTTTCAAAGCCGTGCCCGCGTTATGTGGCAGATGGGAATTTTTTAATATCCGGTTGTAGTAAACTTGAAGTAAACTCTTCTAAAATACACCAACCGTGTGCGTAACCGTGATGGTCTCTTTTCGGGGTGGATCGAGAGGAGAACACGGTTTCTGGGTCATGTCTTACGTAAGTAGGAGTTCAGGATCACTTCTTGATCATTACTAGTTGACGAACGTTCCTTTGCTTCTCTTCTCGCTCTCATTTGCGTATGTTAGCCACCATACTATGCTTAGCCGCTGCTGCAACCTCACCACTTTACCCCTTCCTTTCCCTTTAAGCTTTGCTAGTCTTGATACCCATGGTAATGGGATTCTTTGAGTCCTCGTGGCTCACTGATTACTACACCACCGATTGCAGGTGCAGGTTATGCGATGATCATGATGCGAGAGCGATGTTTGCTTGTATTGGAGTTCTTCTTCGCTTCTTCTTGATCGGGGATAGGTTCCGGTCGGCAGCCCTGGGCTAGCAGGTGGATGTCATTTGAGCTTTGTTTATGTTTCATCCGTAGTCGGATGTTGATCTTGTATATGATGTTGTTGTATTCTTGTGGCATTTGTGCCTTATGTATGTATCCCCATCTATTATGTAATGTTGATGTAATGATATCCACCTTGCAAAAGCATTTCAATATGCGGGTCTATCCTTGGTGGGACCTTCGAGTTCCTTTTGGATAGGGTCGCATATTGGGCGTAACAGTCAGGCATTGAGTCTTACTCAACTTCACACCTTGTAACACAGGCAAGAACCCTTTCTTTGCTTGATCCATTTTTAAGTTCTTCAAAACTTTCTCATGGTATGTTCTTTGTGAAAGTCCAATTAATCGTCTTGATCTATCTCTATAGATCTTGATGCCCATTACGTAAGCAGCTTCACCGAGGTCTTTCATTGAAAAACTCTTATTCAAGTATCCTTTTATGCTATCTAGAAATTCTATATCAGTTCCAATCAGCAATATGTCATCCACATATAATATCAGAAATGCTATAGAGCTCCCACTCACTTTCTTGTAAATACAGGCTTCTCCAAAAGTCTGTATAAAACCATATGCTTTGATCACACTATCAAAGCATTTATTCCAACTCCGAGAGGCTTGCACCAGTCCATAAATGGATCGCTGGAGCTTGCACACTTTGTTAGCTCCCTTTGGATCGACAAAACCTTCTCGTTGCATCATATACAACTCGTCTTCCAGAAATCCATTCAGGAATGCAGTTTTGACATCCATTTGCCAAATTTCATAATCATAAAATGCGGCAATTGCTAACATGATTCGGACATACTTAAGCATCGCTACGGGTGAGAAAGTCTCATCGTAGTCAATCCCTTGAACTTGTTGAAAACCTTTTCGCAACAAGTCGAGCTTTATAGACAGTAAGATTACCGTCAGCGTCAATCTTCTTCTTGAAGATCCATTTATTCTCAATGGCTTGCCGATCATCGGGCAAGTCAACCAAAGTCCACACTTTGTTCTCATACATGGATCCCATCTCAGATTTCATGGCCTCAAGCCATTTTGCGGAATCTGGGCTCACCATCGCTTCTTCAAAGTTCGTAGGTTCGTCATGGTCTAGTAACATAACTTCCAGAACAGGATTGCCATACCACTCTGGTGCGGATCTTACTCTGGTTGACCTACGAGGTTCAGTAACAACTTGATCTGAAGTTTCATGATCATCATCATTAACTTCCTCACTAATTGGTGTAGGTGTCACAGGAACCGGTTTATGTGATGAACTACTTTCCAATAAAGGAGCAGGTATAGTTACCTCATCAAGTTCTACTTTCCTCCCACTCACTTATTTCGAGAGAAACTCCTTCTCTAGAAAGGATCCAAATTTAGCAACAGAAGACTTGCCTTCAGATCTGTGATAGAAGGTGTACCCAACAGTTTCCTTTGGGTATCCTATGAAGACACATTTCTCCGATTTGGGTTCGAGCTTATCAGGTTGAAGCTTTTTCACATAAGCATCGCAGCCCCAAACTTTAAGAAATGACAACTTTGGTTTCTTGCCAAACCACAGTTCATAAGGCGTCGTCTCAACGGATTTTGATGGTACCCTATTTAACGTGAATGCAGCCGTCTCTAAAGCATAACCCCAAAAAGATAGCGGTAAATCAGTAAGAGGCATCATAGATCGCACCATATCTAGTAAAGTACGATTACGACGTTCAGACACACCATTACGCTGTGGTGTTCCGGGTGGCGTGAGTTGCAAAACTATTCCGCATTGTTTCAAATGAAGGCCAAACTCGTAACTCAAATATTCTCCTCCACGATCAGATTGTAGAAACTTTATTTTCTTGTTACGATGATTTTCTACTTCACTCTGAAATTCTTTGAACTTTTCAAATGTTTCAGACTTATGTTTCGTTAAGTAGATATACCCATATCTGCTTAAATCATCTGTGCAGGTGAGGAAATAACAATACCCGCCGCGAGCCTCAACATTCATCGGACCACATACATCTGTAAGTATGATTTCCAACAAATCTGTTGCTCGCTCCATTGTTCCGGAGAACGACGTTTTAGTCATCTTACCCATGAGGCACGGTTCGCAAGTACCAAGTGATTCATAATCACGTGCTTCCAAAAGTCCATCAGTATGGAGTTTCTTCATGCGCTTTACACCAATATGACCTAAACAGCAGTGCCACAAATAAGTTGCACTATCATTATCAACGCTGCATCTTTTGGCTTCAGTATTATGAATATGTGTGTCACTACTATCGAGATTCGGCAAAAATAGACCACTCTTCAAGGGTGCATGACCATAAAAGATATTACTCATATAAATAGAACAACCATTATTCTCTGATTTAAATGAATAACCATCTCGCATCAAACAAGATCCAGATATAATGTTCATGATCAACGCTAGCACCAAATAACAAGTATTCAGGTCTAAAACTAATCCTGAAGGTAGATGTAGAGGTAGCGTGCCGACCGCGATCACATCGACTTTGGAACCATTTCCCACGCTCATCGTCACCTCGTCCTTAGCCAATCTTCGCTTAATCCGTAGTCCCTATTTCGAGTTGCAAATATTAGCAACAATACCCAGGTGCTACTGCGAGCATTAGTAAGGTACACATCAATAACATGTATATCACATATACCTTTGTTCACCTTGCCATCCTTCTTATCCGCCAAATACTTGGGGTAGTTCCGCTTCCAGTGACCAGTCTGTTTGCAGTAGAAGCACTCAGTCACAAGCTTAGGTCCAGACTTGGGTTTCTTCTCCTGAGCAGCAACTTGTTTGTTGTTCTTCTTGAAGTTCCCTTTCTTCTTCCCTTTGCCCTTTTTCCTGAAACTAGTGGTCTTGTTGACCATCAACACTTGATGCTCCTTCTTGATTTCTACCTCCGCAGCCTTTAGCATTGCGAAGAGCTCTGGAATCGTCTTATCCATCCCTTGCATGTTATAGTTCATCACGAAGCTCTTGTAGCTTGGTGGCAGTGATTGAAGAATTCTGTAAATGATGCTATCATCCAGAAGATTAACTCCCAGTTGAATCAAGTGATTGTTATACCCAGACATTCTGAGTATATGCTCACTGACAGAACTTTTCTCCTCCATCTTACAGCTGTAGAACTTATTGGAGACTTCATATCTCTCAATCCGGGCATTTGCTTGAAGTATTAACTTCAACTCCTGGAACATCTCATATGCTCCATGACGTTCAAAACGTCGTTGAAGTCCCGGTTCTAAGCCGTAAAGAATGGCACACTGAACTATCGAGTAGTCATCAGCTTTGCTCTACCGGATGTTCATAACATCTGGTGTTGCTCCTGCAGCAGGTCTGGCACCTTGCGGTGCTTCCAGGACGTAATTCTTCTGTGCAGCAATGAGGATAATCCTCAAGTTACGGACCTAGTCCGTGTAATTTCTACCATCATCTTTAAACTTTTCTTTCTCAAGGAACGCATTAAAATTCAACGAAACAACAGCACGGGCCATCTATCTACAATCAACATAGACAAGCAAAATACTATTAGGTACTAAGTTCATGATAAATTTAAGTTCAATTAATCATATTACTTAAGAACTCCTACTTAGATAGACATCCCTCTAATCCTCTAAGTGATCACATGATCCAAATCAACTAAACCATGTCCGATCATCACGTGAGATGGAGTAGTTTCAATGGTGAACATCACTATGTTGATCATATCTACTATATGATTCACGCTCGACCTTTCGGTCTCAGTGTTCCGAGGCCATATCTGCATATGCTAGGCTCGTCAAGTTTAACCTGAGTATTCAGCGTGTGCAACTGTTTTGCACCCGTTGTATTTGAACGTAGCGCCTATCACACCCTATCATCACATGGTGTCACAGCACGAAGAACTTTCGCAACGGTGCATACTCAGGCAGAACACTTATACCTTGATAATTTAGTGAGAGATCATCTTATAATGCTACCGTCAATCAAAGCAAGATAAGATGCATAAAAGATAAACATCACATGCAATCAATATAAGTGATATGATATGGCCATCATCATCTTGTGCTTGTGATCTCCATCTCCGATGCACCGTCATGATCACCATCGTCACCGGCGTGACGCCTTGATCTCCATCGTAGCATCGTTCTCGTCTCGCCAACTTATGTTTCTACGACTATCGCTACCTCTTAGTGATAAAGTAAAGCATTACAGGGCGATTGCATTGCATACAATAAAGCGACAACCATATGGCTCCTGCCAGTTGCCGATAACTCCGTTACAAAACATGATCATCTCATACAATAAAATATAGCATCATGCCTTGACCATATCACATCACAACATGCCTTGCAAAAATAAGTTAGACGTCCTCTACTTTGTTGTTGCAAATTTTACGTGGCTGCTACGGGCTGAGCAAGAACCGTTCTTACCTACACATCAAAACTACAACGATAGTTCGTCAAGTTAGTGCTGTTGTAACCTTCTCAAGGACCGGGCATAGCCACACTCGGTTCAACTAAAGTTGGAGAAACTGACACCCGCCAGCCACCTGTGTGCAAAGCACGTCGGTAGAACCAGTCTTGCGTAATCGTACGCGTAATGTCGGTCCGGGCCGCTTCATCCAACAATACCGCCAACCAAAGTATGACATCTTTGGTAAGCAGATGACTTGTATCGCCCACAACTCACTTGTGTTCTACTCGTGCATATAACATCTACGCATAAAACCAGGCTCTGATACCACTGTTGGGGAATGTAGAAATTTCAAAAAAATTCCTACGCACACACAGGATCATAGTGATGCATAGCAACGAGAGGGGAGAGTGTGTCCACGTACCCTCGTAGACGGAAAGCGGAAGCGTTGGAACAACGCGTTTGATGTAGTCGTATGTCTTCACGATCCGATCGATCAAGTACCGAACGTACAACACCTCCGAGTTCAGCACACGTTCAGCTTGATAACGTCCCTTGAACTCCGATCCAGCCGAGATTTGAGGGAGAGTTTCGTCAGCACGATGGCGTGGTGACAATGATGATGTTCTACCGATGCAGAGCTTCGCCTAAGCACCGCTACAATATTATCGAGGTGGATTATGGTGGAGGGTGGGACCTCACACGGCTAAGAGATCAAAGAGATCAGTTGTTGTGTCTAGAGGTGCCCCCATGCCCCCGTATATAAAGGAGCAAGGGGGGAGAGGCGGCCGACCAGGAGGAGGCGCGCCAGGGAGGAGTCCTACTCCCATCGGGAGTAGGACTTCCACCTTTCCTAGTTGGAGTAGGAGAAGGGGAAAGGAGGAGAGAGAGGGGAAGGAAAGGGGGGCGCCGCCCCCCTCCTTGTCCAATTCGGACTAGAGGGGGAGGGGGCGCGCGGCCTGCCCTGGCCGCCCCTCCTCTTCTCCACTAAGGCCCATCTTGGATCATTAAATCCGTGGGGGGGGGGGTTCTGGTAACCCCCGGTACTCTGGTAAAATCCCGATTTCACCCGGAACACTTCCGATATCCAAATATAGGCTTCAAATATATCAATATTTATGTCTCGGCCATTTCGAGACTCCTCGTCATGTCCATGATCACATCCGGGACTCCGAACTATCTTCGGTACACCAAAAAACATAAACTCATAATATAACCTGTAAATTTAAGCGTGCGGACCCTACGGGTTCGAGAACTATGTAGACATGACCGAGACATGTCTCAGGTCAATAACCAATAGCGGAACTTGGATGCTCATATCGGCTCCCCCATACTCTACGAAGATCTTTATCGGTCAAACCGCATAACAACATACATTGTTCCCTTTGTCAGCGGTATGTTACTTGCCCGAGATTGGATGGTCGGTATCTTAATACCAAGTTCAATCTCGTTACCGGCAAGTCTCTTTACTCGTTCCGTAATACATCATCCTGCAACTAAATCATTAGTTGCAATGCTTGCAAGGCTTATAGTGATGTGCATTATCGAGTGGGCCCAGAGATACCTCTCCGACAATCGGAGTGACAAATCATAATCTCGAAATATGCCAACCCAACAAGTACCTTCGGGGACACCTGTAGAGCACCTGTATAATCACCCGGTTACGTTGAGACGTTTGGTAGCACACAAAGTGTTCCTCCGGTAAACGGGAGTTGCATAATCTCATAGTCATAGGAACATGTATAAGTCATGAAGAAAGCAATAGCAGAATACTAAACGATCGAGTGCTAAGCTAACGGAATGTGTCAAGTCAAGCACATCATTCTCCTAATGATGTGATCCCATTAATCAAATGACAACTTGTGGATGCGGGGTTCCGGCAAACCCTTAAGGTTTGAACACTGGGGTGCGCGCGATGTCTTTCCCTCCTACCGATCTACGCCCTTCACTACAAAAAAAATACACTTCCGTGATGATACGTGTTTGTCACAGTAGGTCGCTTTTTTTGTCATGCATGTACATCCATGACAAATTTATGACAGTAATCAAGATAGTCATACTGTGTTGTCGAGAAGTGTTCCATGACATTACCAAAATTATCATCACGGAAGTGTCCACTTCCATGACGATAAATCGCGCGTCACAGAACTGCTTTCGTCAAGGGTGACCGACACATGGCATCCACCGTAACGGAACGTTGTTAAGCTATTGGGTCGGGTTTTGGATCCGATAACCCGTTAACAGCCCCGACCAATGGGGATTTTCCACGTGTAAAATCATCGTTGGCTGGAGGAAACACGTGTCGACTCACCGTTGGGACAGATGTCATCCGCTCATTGGACCAAAGGCGCCTATGATACGGCGACACGTGGCATGGCCCAACAAAGGCCCATTCCTGTGAAAAGGCCGGCCCGTTTGACTTGGTCAAAAGGTGGCGGGCCGGCCCATGGAAAACCTGTTAACGGCCTATTCGCATATTGCCCATTTACAGCCCGCTAACCCAGGGCCCGTTACGCCCTATCCGAATTAGGCCCAGTAGCGTCATCTGGGCCGTCCAATATGATTCAGCCCGCTTTAACTTCCGCCCGTGTGGCCCATGACTTCTTTCGCCCATATGAGGACCTTTGTAACTCTTGGCCCATTAACGGCCCGTGGTTAAACCGGCCCGTAATGAACAAATGTCTCACTTTATACCCATTAACGGCCCGTTATTCCATTGGGCGCTTCAGCCTAAGTTATCTTTTGGCCTTCTCACGGCCCATTGATTCTTGGGCTCATTTGCAGCATTCGGTTACATACGGCCCTTTACTGTCATTTTCGCTAGGGCCAAATTCAGCTGTCGTTCTGATCGGCCCGCTTGCGGACCGTTAATACGTTGGGCGTTTCATGTCAAAACCCGTTGGGATGTTTTCATATAGTTATCAAATACGGCCTATTAACGGCTCGTTATGGTCCACTGTCAGGACCCCGATTCCAAGTCACATCGACCTAGCTGGTAACACCTCATATCACTTTGCGGCCTCACGCACGGTATCCCCACGGGTGTCGCCTTACCATGGCCCGGGACCGCTTGCGTCTTTTGGCTCACGATATGATAGTGTCGCTAGCATCCACATGACAAAGAACCCGGCCGACATGGCTAGTCGTGAACCCAAAGCGGCACTAACCTATGGGGACAGCATACATGAAACACTTCGAGCATGTCGGTCATCAACGTATGAACTTGGGCTGTAGCACTGGCTAACAGACTCCGTATCCCGGCTGTAGCAGGCTAGGCAGGACTCCAAGTATCACCGCGTGACATTTCAAGGACAGACATAGGAACGAAATGAATCACATGCCGCCAGTCAAGTGTCCAAGCAGAGTGGGCTAGCTAGTGACTCGTGAACCGGGCAGTAGCGGACTACTATCGCCGAAGCACAAGACTTACATTTCCCCATATGAGAGGCTGCCAAGGATAAACAACTAGATTGTCGGATCCCACTCATACCAAGCATTTCAATCATACACATAATATGCCCGATATGAGTAAATACAACAAGGCATCACAACAAAACTCTACAACTCAAGTACTTTATTTAAGAGGCCCGAGGAGCCATACATAACATAGTCATACAGTAGGGGTCACATGACCCAACACTCAAGTCATACAATCATACAAGCACATGCGAAGCAAAGTAGTGCAGTACAGACTCTAGAAAGAAAGAAAGCTTGTTGGAGCCTTTCTATCTACATGGCCCTTCACAAGTCTTAGATCGCCACCGGTGGCTAGCTTACTCGTCAAGTCAACATCTACATAGAATCCGTCGGAGGGGTGGTATAGTCCTCTAAAAATATTGATTACAAACATGAGTACAAAAGTACTCAGCAAGTCTTACCACGTAATCCTATCATACATGCACATTCTCAAGGAAGGTAGTGGAGTTAAATGCAGCAAGCCAGCTTTGACTCTTGGCTAAGCTATCCCACGTGACACACTTTGTAAAGCATTTTGTCGCACACCAGTCCACTATCCACCATCACAATACTCCACCGTGGATCCTCTCTCGTCATCCCCGAGAGGGCCATCCACGATACTCACACTTATCTTGAGGCTTTTAGTAGTATCCATTTACTTGTCTATGAACTGATATAGGTAACCCGAAGTCCTTCTCCGTGGACACGGCTATTTGAATAGATCATATTTAACCTGCAGGGTATACTTCTTCACACACGCTCACCACTTATCGCCGCGTTTACGACATGTACTCTGCAACCTTCAAGCGGAAGCCCAACGTGGGTGTCGGCCACAGCCTACCTAAACACTCAAGTCCCTAGTCCAGTTATCGCCTATTCGGTTCCATCCGCAGGAGTCCGCCGAGGTTTCCCATACAGCCCGAACGATGTGTGCAGGGTTCCCGAGATACCAAACGGGCACTCGGTACATCGGCCACGGTGCCTACCGCAACACAACCCACCCCTAAGGTCAGCGCTATGCGTGCGCCCCAAAGATGCTACAAACACGAAACTACTTGCAACTCCCGGACTATGAACAGGGGTGGTTAAGAAGTTTAGAGGGTCCATTGGTTTCGGGCCCAATGTGTGGTAGTAGCTAGTTCATGGATCACAAACACAGATCTCAGTTCTTAAGTTCGGCTTCAATGAAACAACCCACCATGTACTCCTACATGGCCTCTCATCGATACCTTTACCAAATCGTGTTCAACACTTACACTCTCGAACCAACACAACCTTTCACTCCAGTTCATCATCCCGATGAGCATGACCTGACACAACTCTAAGCATAGCAAGCATAGCATGGTAGGAATCACAAACATGGCTCAATCAACTCCTACACATACTAGTGGGTTTCATCTAGTTACTGTGGCAATGACAGGTCATGCAAAGGAAGTGGGTTCAACTACCGCAGCACACAACAGTTGAATCGCGTTGTCTTAATGCAGTAAAATGAGAGCAGAAGCGAGAACATGGGTTTGTATCGGAATGTTCAATGAATTGCTTGCCTGATGGAACTGGGGTAGAGAACTGCCCTTCAGATGGGTTATCGAGGTTATCTTCGGGGGCAGAACCTATCATGAAAACACACCAAAATAAACATACAACCAATGTGCAACATTATGATGCATGCTATGACATGGCAAGATGAATGTGTGTTGGCCTAATGCAAGTTGAGGGATAGGATGATCTCATTTGAACCAAAGGTTCAAATGATAGATCATGTGAGTTAGTCCTAATGGTGCAAAATCTTAATCTGGTTGTTCAGCATAGTTAACTTGTTTTAACATGCATGAAACCTGTACCAATGGATAGAGTGTATTTTTCTGATAAATTTTCATATATAAATCTTTGCATTTGGAGTTATAGAACAAAAGTTATAAGCATTTGAAATTTGAATTATATTCTGGATTTTAGTATATAAAAATAATTCCAGAATTTGAATTAATGCGCCAAGATGAGGTCAAGATGACGTCAGGGTCAACGGGTCGTCCAGGTCAAACTAACCAGTGGGACCCGCATGTCGTTAGTTTAACTAATTAGTTTTAATTAAAACTAATCCTAATTAGATTAGCCGAGGGGTCCACTGCCATCGACCCGGAGGGTCAACAGGCCCTGGTGAGGTCAACTCACGGCGTCTCAGCCGGGCGAGAGGCAGACTGGCGGAGCAAGTGCTTTTGCACGTTCCGGCTCCAAATGGAGCTGGGAGCACCTACGGTAGCTAGAGGTGAGCCGCGGTGTTTGGTGGGGTCGGTTGGGTTAGGGGTGGCGGAGTGGGCGCCCGGCGACGAGTCGGGCGGCGACGAGGCTCGCCATCGACGGTTAGGGGTTAGCGGCCTCGGCGAGGCGCGGGAGTGCGTGGTTAGACTCGTGGAGGTGTGGTGAGTGCGATGGGCATAGTGGAGTGGTCAATAGGTGACCGGAGGCTCGTCGGCGACGAGTCCCGGGCGGTGGGTTCAGCGATCATCGACCGTCACTGTGGTGCAAGAAGAAGAGAACGGAGAGGATAGGGGTAGCTAGGTTCGTAGTGAACCTGCGGGAAGCTTCGCTGGGTCGGGGCGGACTGATGCTGGCGGCGGCGACGATGGGGATCTCCGTGCCTTGGACTCGGGCGAGGTCGGAGTAGTGGCCTCGGGGTTCTGGAGCGAGGAGAACTAGCTGGCTAGGGGTAACGGGTGCGCGGAGCTGCCGACATGGCGGGTGGAGCGTGGACGGCGGGAGCACGGCGGCGACGGTGGCGTGTCGGCGATGGCGTCGGCCAGGTCGAGGGCGAGCGAGAGAGAGGCGGGGAAGAGTGAGGTGTCTGGGGGGGTCGGGCGATGACGCGTGGGTCGCCCCAGCGGGCGAGGCGGCGGGGTGAGGCAGGCGGCGACCAGCTGCGTGGCGCGCCTCAAGGCGCCGGCCGGCATTAGCCTGCTCTGCTGGCGAGCCAAGCAGCCACATTGGCCTGCTCTTGGGCTGGGCGGCAGTGGGCGATTGTGGCGACATGTAAGGTTTTTTCATTTTTAACGTTTTCTATTTATGCAACTCTGTTTAGGGTTTTAAAATACCAAAACCTTTTCAAAAATTACCAAAATGCTCCTGGTCACTAGTTGGAATATTCCCAACATGAAACATTTTAGTTAACAATTTTGAACACTTAAAATAATTTTCATAATTTAAAATGCCCATTTCAAAAACTTGTGATTTAATTATAGAACCCTTGGGTGACCTAGAAGATGTTCCACCTTCTTTGACATGGATCCTAAACCCAAACAAAGAGGATGAGCATTTTGAAGGGCATTTCGATTCATTGAATTAAATTTTAGTAAACCCTAGTTATTTTAAGGGGGTGTTCGGGGTTTCTGCCTTTCCCATTTCAAATTCAGATGAAATTTAAACATGATGCACACCCTAATGCATGGTCTATCGGGATGTGACAACTCACCCCACTCAAAAGAATCTCGCCCCGAGATTTAGAATCTGTTCTTGAAAAAGGTGGGTACTCAAGTCAAGACGATCCTCCCTTTCCCAAGTTGCTTCTTGCTCGGAATGGTTTGACCATTGAACCTTTAGAAACTTGATATTCCGGACGCCGAGTGGTACGCTCGGTTTGATCGAGGATACGAATGGGGTACTCTCGATAGGTGAGGTTATCTTGGAGATCAAGCGTTTAGTGGTCCACTCCACGGATAGGATCCGAGAAGCAACGCTGAGTTGGGAAACGTGGAAGACATCATGGACCTTGGAAAGATGCGGAGGTAGTTCCAATTGGTAGGCAACTTCCCTCGCTTGGCAAGAATGCGAAAGGGTCCAATGTAACGAGGAGCCAACTTGCCCTTGATATCGAATCGATGGGTTCCTTTAAAGGAGAAACCCGGAGGTAAGCTCTTCGCCAATTTCATAAGCCATAGGCTTATGCTTGCGGTCATATTGGCTCTTCCGACGAGATTGGGCTGTTTTCAAATTCTCACGAACAACGCGAACCTGTTCCTCGCTTCTGAATCATATCCGGCCAAAGAGTTGTCTCTCCCGGTTTCGACCAGTTAAGAGGCGCTCGACATTTTCGCCCATAAAGAACTTCGAAAGGGCTTTGCCTGCATCGGCTTGATAACTATTGTTATAGTTTAACTCGGCGAATGGGAGGCATTTCTCCCAATTCATGCCGAAGAGATGATGAAGCTCAAGCATATCCTCTAAGATTTGATTGACTCGTTCTACTTGACCACTTGATTGGGGATGGAAAGCGGTGCTAAAGGAGAGGCGAGTTCCCATAGTGTTTTGGAAACTTTCCCAAAATCGAGAGGTGAAGAGACTACCACGGTCTGAGTTAATTTCCAATGGAACACCATGAAGGGACACTATTCGGGAGATGTACAAATCAGCTAGCTGGCTAGCGGTTATATTCTCACGAACAGGTAGGAAGTGGGCTACTTTGGAAAGACGATCAACAACGACGAAGATAGCGTTATTCCCTCTCTTGGTCCTGGGAAACCCGGTAATGAAATCCATACCGATTTTATCCCATTTCCATTCAGGAATTTCCAAAGGTTGAAGGGTACCAGCAGGTCGTTGATGTTCGCTTAACTCGACGACAAACGTCGCAGATTAGCAATGTATTGAGCGATTTTCTCTTCATCCTAGTCCACCAAAACCTCTGGCGAGATCTTGATACATTTTAGTACTACCGGGATGAATGGTGAGAGGAGAGTCATGAGCTTCCTTAAGGATCAATCGCCTCAGGTTGCGCACCTTGGGAACCACTAGACGGTCTCCAAAGAACACGACACCTTGTTCATCAATGGAGAAACAATCTGCGACTCCTTTCTTGATGTTTCTCTTGATACGGAGATTCCGGATCTACCTTCCGTGCTTTGATGATCTGATCCGTAAGGGTAGGTTTCGCCACCTGTGGTGGAAAGGAACTCGAGGAACAATGTGAAGGTTAAGCTTACGAAATTCCTCGTGGAGAATTGGTTGACCTTGTTGTAACATCAAATTGTTACAAGAAGATTTGCGACTTAGTCGCCAGCCATGACATTGGCTTTGCACAGGGTGTAGGATATTCCTAAGTCGAAATCTGTAATCAACTCGACCCAACGTCTTTGCTCGAGATTCAAACCGTTGGGTGAAGATATATTTCAGACTTTGGTGATCGGTGTAGATTTCGCAACGATTACCCAGAAGGTAATGTCGCCAGGTTTTGAGTGCATGAACCATGCTGCAAGCTCTAGATCGTGTGGGATAGTTATCCTCATGTGGGCGAATCGTCGAGATGCGAGGCAATCACATGACGATCTTGCATGAGTATGCAACCTAGTCCTTGTCGCGAGGCGCCGTAATAGATAATAAAGTCCTTAGAAAATCTGGTGGGATAAGTACGGAGCAGATGTCGCGCCTTTTCAGTTCCTGAAAGCTGATCTCGCTTTGTGGCGCCCACGAACTTCTTATCTTTCTTGAGGAGTTCGTTAGAGGTTTAGCAACTTTAGAGAAATTTCGACGAAGCGGCGGCAATAGCTCGCTAACCCGAGGAAACTCCGAACTTGCTTTACCGATTCAGGTGGAGTCCAATCAAGGACGGCTTGAACTCGCCGGGATTGACAGCAATACCCTTACCAGAAATTACATGTCCTAGATAGGTCACGGTAACCAGAATTCACACTTAGAGAATTTGGCATAAAGGCGGTGCTCTCAAGTTTCATCAATACTAGCCTTAGATGTTCGCATGTTCTTCCTCATTCTTGGAGTAGATGAGTATATCATCGAGGTATACCACTTACTAATTTATCCAAATACTCCATGAAGATTGAGTTCATTAACCGAGAGAAGGTGGCTGGAGCATTGGTTAATCCGAAGGACATGACGGTGTACTCAGATTGGCCATAACGAGTGACAAAGGCCGTTTTGGGTATGTCCCGTTCTGATTTTGATTTGATGGTAGCCCAACCTCAAATCCATCTTGAAAAGATCGAGGATCCAGCGAGCTGATCATACAGGTCGTTGATCCCGGGAGCGGATACTTGTTCTTGATAGTGACCAAATTGATGTGTCGGTAATCTACAACCATCCGATCCGCATTCATCCTTCTTCTTGACGAAGAGGACGGGCAAGCCCATGGAGATGAACTAGGACGGATGAAACCCTTTTGCAAGGACTCATCGAGTTGTTTCTTAAGTTCAGCTAGTTCTAGGGTGCCATCTTATAAGGTCTTCTAGAGATTGGGACGGTTCCGGAACAAGATCTATCACTTAACTCGACATCCCCGCTGTGGAACACCGGCAGTTCTTCCGAAAGACATCCGGAAATCACGGACTACCGGAATATCTTGAGATCGGGAAGAGGGTTGGCATTTAGGAGTAAAGCTGGCGCTTAGACACTCGGGTTAAAACATCCACTGTTTTGCCCGAAGGATGGGTAAGTTGAACGGTTCTAGTCGAGCAATCAATCTTGGCATAATGGGCTGACATCCAGTCCATACCCAAGATGATGTTTATGTCCGAGGACTTGAGAGCTATTAGGGATGCAAGGAAAACTAATCTGTCGACAAGAATTTCATTCCCATGACTTATTCTAGAGGTTTGCCATCTAGAACCAGGGGTTTGAATTTCCATGGAGGTAGGCATGTCGCAGAATGTGGTGTTGTGCAATCGAGCATAGCTCTCAGAAATAAATGAATGAGATGCTCCAGTATCAAAGAACAGCTTGCGGATGGCAATTAACAAGAAGCGTACCGAGGACGACGTTGGGATCCTCATAGGTTTCTTCAGCAGAGACATAGTTGACATGGCCACGAGCGGTGGCAACTGGCTTGGCATAGGGAACCTTTCCGCTGGCTTGGCCCGGCCAAGCAGACTTTCCAGCTTGATTGGGGTTGTTCTGGGGACACTCTCGAATATAGTGGCCCGCCTCTCCACATTTGAAGCAAGTGATCACATTTGGCCGTGGGGCCACATTAGCATTTGGACCTCCATATGTCTTGGGTGGAAAATACGGTTGGTTGGGGCGAGGCGCTCAAGGATGGCCTCGGGGTGTACAGGTGGTAGAGCCGATTTGGGACCCAAACCCGCGCTTCGGGAACCAGAGCGGATGATGATCCGTAATCACGGATGTGCTGCGTGAAGCCTCAAGTCATCTGCTTGCCTCTCGCTGATAGCCTTATTGACTAGCTTTGAGAAAGAGGTGCATTCATGCAGACGGAGATCTCGGCGTAGCTCGTGGCTAAGTCCCTTACGGAACCTCGCCGCTTCTTAGCATCGGTAGAAACTTCTTCGAGCATAACGTGCTAACCTCCCGAATTCACTACCGAGGCATCCACGCTCAGCCGCCTTGGGTGAAACTGCAGAATTCCTCACGCTTGCGGTCCATAAGTCCTTCGAATATGGTGCTCGCGAAGGCGGCACTGAATTCATCCCAAGTTGTAACTTGTCCAGCCGGACGCATAGCCTCATAGTTTTCCCACCAGAGACTGGCAGGGCCTTCCAGATGGTAGGCGGCAAAGGTAACTTTGTCAGCCTCAGACACATTGGCGGAACGCAGCTTGTGATGGATACTGCGGAGCCAATCATCGGCCGAGTGGCTCGACGGAACATTTGAACTTTGGAGGATAAAGCTTGACGAAGTCATTGAGTGAAACTCCATCGTTTCTTGGCTGGCGAGCTGTGTTTTGTTCAATCCGCCCAATAAGCGGTTAGTTTCAGCGCTTATTGCGTTCGCTTCCAAAGATCACCTCAGCCAAAGATGGCGGTTGCGGCAGATTCACATTTTGGCTGCATCTGGCCTCTCCCCGCTCTGGAACAGCAGGAGAATTTGAGTGTTGACCATCCTGGGAGACAAAACAAGGTTTAAACCAGGATGGCAGAATTTAACAAAGAAGTGCGGAAGGTAATGGACAGTATGGAATGCAAAGATGTTCATCCGTATGACATGGTAATATAACTGCCATATATATATATACCAACGGTCATACACACCATTCATAGTTTAGTACAAGCCTGACGGAGTACAACTATAAGGAAAAGGCGTTACATCTCATCGGAAGCATTCCAACTCCTATACATTATTTTTCTACACTTCCGGAATGATACACACTAAGTCGTATTCCACGAGTCACGCAGGACGGTGGAAACACAACTAGTACCATACTAGGAATACTACTACTATCTCAGGCAGCTCCATAGTAGTCCTCATAGAAGTCACCACCCAGACCTGGAAGTGGAACATGATCGTCTGGAAACAGACAATCCTGTGGAGCCTGTGGACCATAAGGACTCGGATGTGGCCGTGGACCCACAAAGGGTGGCAGAAGAGGCCCACGAGGAGGAGTGATGCCTCCAACCTCACGCCACTCCATGAAGTCCGGCAAACTCGCCCGCACAGGGTACAAATCTCTCATGTCCATACATCCGGCTTGCACGGCAGGTGCAAACCTGGTCAGGGTAGCCCAGTGGTCAGAGCGGGCATTATACAACTCCATACGCAAGGCCCGGTTCTCACGGTCCTTGTCCTCCAACAACTCGGTAGTGGTACGGAGGAGTGAGTCCTCATGGGTTGCATCACATACAGACCACGAGGTAGCCATGCGCCCGTGAAGGATTTGGCATATAGCGGAAGTCGGTGTTGCTCGAAGAAAGCAGTCTGGCTCGAATAATAGTCATCATGGAATAGGCTGCATCTTGTACAGACATTCCAATAGTGATTCCGAGCCCATAGGAACAAAGTGAAGTGGCTCAAGAGCTCGGATAGGATGGATAAACCGGACCGTGCATAGATATTGGCTTTGATTGAAATCCTGAACTGCTCCTCGACGGTATATTCAGGATACCATCGATAACCAGCCTCAATCATCACCCTAACCAACATGGCGTGTGACCGCACACATCGATGCAGCGAGTCAAAGTAACCACTTGGTTACGGGAACGGTGGCCATCTGAAAGCACAGCCATAATGCAAAGGCATTAGAATTTCTAGGAAAATCGGGCAGCATAACATCTGTAAATGCTCAAATCAAATTTGAGACATTCAAAATCAGATTTGCAAAACCACTCAACAACATCATATCAAGGTTACGGTTTTAATGGTAGCATACTAAAATTTAGTAACACCGAATCGAGGATGTAACCAACAATCCTACAAGGTACTACGGATAGTAACACGTGAACTCGATAGAGAAAGAGAGCCTAGTCCTATACCCACGTTGAATGAGAAGAGGATGACTCGGATCGAGGGCATAAGGTAAAGGAGTAAAAGAGCCTTACGTTCCTCCCACAATCAATTCCCTACATATAACTAAAGCATTTCTAGACTCAACTTCACCAGTTTGGCTTAGCGGACCTACACAGCAGCCCCGCTCGATGCCAACGCTGTCGGGACCCCGATTCCAAGTCACATCGACCTAGCTGGTAACACCTCATATCACTTTGCGGCCTCACGCACGGTATTCCCACGGTGTCGCCTTACCATGGCCCGGGACCGCTTTGCGTCTTTTGGCTCACGATATGATAGTGTCGCTAGCATCCACATGACAAAGAACCGGGCCGACATGGCTAGTCGTGAACCCAAAGCGGCACTAACCTATGGGGACAGGCATACATGAAACACTTCGAGCATGTCGGTCATCAACGTATGAACTTGGGCTGTAGCACTGGCTAACAGGACTCCGTATCCCGGCTGTAGCAGGCTAGGCAGGACTCAAGTATCACCGCGTGACATTTCCCGGGACAGACATAGGAACGAAATGAATCACATGCCGCCAGTCAAGTGTCCAAGCAGAGTCTTTGGGCTAGCAGGACTCCGTGAACCGGGCAGTAGCGGACTACTATCGCCGAAGCACAAGACTTACATTTCCCCATATGAGAGGCTGCCAAGGATAAACAACTAGATTGTCGGATCCCACTCATACCAAGCATTTCAATCATACACATAATATGCCCGATATGAGTAAATACAACAAGGCATCACAACAAAACTCTACAACTCAAGTACTTTATTTAAGAGGCCCGAGGAGCCATACATAACATAGTCATACAGGTAGGGGTCACATGACCCAACACTCAAGTCATACAATCATACAAGCACATGCGAAGCAAAGTAGTCAGAGTACGACTCTAGAAAGAAAGAAAGCTTGTTGGAGCCTTTCTATCTACATGGCCCTTCACAAGTCTTAGATCGCCACCGGTGGCTAGCTTACTCGTCAAGTCAACATCTACATAGAATCCGTCGGAGGGTGGTATAGTCCTCTAAAAATATTGATTACAAACATGAGTACAAAAGTACTCAGCAAGTCTTACCACGTAATCCTATCATACATGCACATTCTCAAGGAAGGTAGTGGAGTTAAATGCAGCAAGCCAGCTTTGACTCTTGGCTAAGCTATCCCACGTGACACACTTTGTAAAGCATTTTGTCGTACGAGTCCACTATCCACCATCACAATACTCCACCGTGGATCCTCTCTCGTCATCCCCGAGAGGGCCATCCACTATACTCACACTTATCTTGAGGCTTTTAGTAGTATCCATTTACTTGTCTATGAACTGATATAGGTAACCCGAAGTCCTTCTCCGTGGACACGGCTATTCAATAGATCATATTTAACCCCTGCAGGGTATACTTCTTCACACACGCTCACCACTTATAAATGCGTTTACGACATGTACTGCAACCTTCAAGCGGAAGCCCAACGTGGGTGTCGGCCACAGCCTACCTAAACACTCAAGTCCCTAGTCCAGGTTATCGCCTATTCGGTTCCATCCGCAGGAGTCCGCCGAGGTTTCCCATACAGCCCGAACGATGTGTGCAGGGTTCCCGAGATACCAAACGGGCACTCGGTACACACCCACGGTGCCTACCGCAACACAACCCACCCCTAAGGTCAGCGCTTGCGGCGGCCCCAAAGATGCTACAAACACGAAACTACTTGCAACTCCGGACTATGAACAGGGGTGGTTAAGAAGTTTAGAGGGTCCATTGGTTTCGGGCCCAATGTGTGGTAGTAGCTAGTTCATGGATCACAAACACAGATCTCAGTTCTTAAGTTCGCTTCAATGAAACAACCCACCATGTACTCCTACATGGCCTCTCATCGATACCTTTACCAAATCGTGTTCAACACTTACACTCTCGAACCAACACAACCTTTCACTCCAGTTCATCATCCCGATGAGCCGGACGACACAACTCTAAGCATAGCAAGCATAGCATGGTAGGAATCACAAACATGGCTCAATCAACTCCTACACATACTAGTGGGTTTCATCTAGTTCTTGTGGCAATGACAGTCATGCAAAGGAAGTGGGTTCAACTACCGCAGCACACAACAGTTGAATCGCGTTGTCTTAATGCAGTAAAATGAGAGCGAAGCGAGAACATGGGTTTGTATCGAATGTTCAATGAATTGCTTGCCGATGGAACGGGGTAGAGAACTGCCCTTCGATGGGTTATCGAGGTTATCTTGAGGGCAGAACCTATCATGAAAACACACCAAAATAAACATACAACCAATATGCAACAATATGATGCATGCTATGACATGGCAAGATGAATGTGTGTTGGCCTAATGCAAGTTGAGGGATAGGATGATCTCATTTGAACCAAAGGTTCAAATGATAGATCATGTGAGTTAGTCCTAATGGTGCAAAATCTTAATCTGGTTATTCAGCATAGTTAACTTGTTTTAACATGCATGAAACCTGTACCAATGGATAGAGTGTATTTTTCTGATAAATTTTCATATATAAATCTTTGCATTTGGAGTTATAGAATAAAAGTTATAAGCATTTGAAATTTGAATTATATTCGGATTTTAGTATATAAAATAATTCCAGAATTTGAATTAATGCGTCAAGATGAGGTCAACATGACGTCAGGGTCAACGGGTCGTCCAGGTCAAACTGACCAGTGGGACCCGCATGTCGAGTTAGTTTAACTAATTAGTTTTAATTAAAACTAATCCTAATTAGATTAGCCGAGGGGTCCACTGTCATCGACCCGGAGGGTCAACAGGCCCACGGTGAGGTCAACTCACGGCGTCTAGCAGCCCGGGCGAGGCAGGACGTGGTGGAGCAAGTGCTTTTGCACGTTCCGGCTCCAAATGGAGCGCTGGGAGCACCTACTGGTAGCTAGAGGTGAGCCAGCGGTGTTTGGTGGGGTCGGTTGGGTTAGGGGTGGCGGAGTGGGCGCCGGCGACGAAGTCGGGCGGGCGGCCGAGGCTCGCCATCGACGGGTTAGGGGTTAGCGGCCTCGGCGAGGCGCGGGGAGTGCGTGGTTAGACTCGTGGAGGTGTGGTGAGTGCGATGGGCATAGTGGAGTGGTCAATAGGTGACCGGAGGCTCGTCGGCGACGAGTCCCGCGGCGGTGGGTTCAGCGATCATCGACCGCCATTGTGGTGCAAGAAGAAGAGAACGGAGAGGATAGGGGGTAGCTAGGTTCGTAGTGAACCTGCGGGAAGCTTCGTCGGGTCGGGGCGGACTGATGCGCGGCGGCGACGATGGGGATCTCCGGCGGCCTTGGACTCGGGCGAGGTCGGAGTAGTGGCCTCGGGGGGTTCTGGAGCGAGGAGAACTAGCTGGCTAGGGGTAACGGGGTGCGGCGGAGCTGCAGACATGGCGGGGTGGGCGTGGACGGCGGGAGCACGGCGGCGACGGTGGCGTGTCGGCGATGGCGTCGGCCGGTCGGCGAGCGAGAGAGAGAGGCAGGGGAAGAGTGAGGTGTCAGGGGGGTCGGGCGACGACGCTGGGTCGCCCCAGCGGCGAGGCGGCGAGGGGTGAGGCAGGCGGCGACCAGCTGCGTGGCGCGCGCAAGCGCTCGCCGGCCGGCACCAGCCTGCCTGTCAAGCCGAGCCAAGCAGCCTCATTGGCTGCTTCTTTGGGCTGGGCGGCGGTGGGCGATTCTTGGCGACAGGTAAGGTTTTTTCATTTTTTAACGTTTTTCTATTTATGCAACTCTGTTTAGGGTTTTTAAAAATACCAAAACCTTTTCAAAAATTACCAAAATGCTCCTGGTCACTAGTTGGAATATTCCCAACATGAAACATTTTAGTTTAACAATTTTTGAACACTTAAAATAATTTTCATAATTTAAAATGCCCATTTCAAAAACTTGTGATTTAATTATAGAACCCTTGGGTGACCTAGAAGATGTTCCACCTTCTTTGTTATGGATCCTAAACCCAAACAAAGAGGATGAGCATTTTGAAGGGCATTTGATTCATTGAATTAAATTTTAGTAAACCCTAGTTATTTTAAGGGGGTGTTCTGGGGTTTCTGCCTTCCCCATTTCAAATTCAGATGAAATTTAAACATGATGCACACCCTAATGCATGGTCTATCTGAGATGTGACATCCACGAATAGTACGGCCCATGATTGGCGAAATGATGATACGCCCCATAGAAGGCCCATGGATCCTACGGCCCGTATGAGGCCCAGGGATAGTACGGCCCGTAGAAGGCCCATGGACCCTACGGCCCATAGAAGGCCCATTGATCCCTAAGGCCCGTATAGAAGGCCGATGGATCCTCTGGCCCGTATAGAAGGCCAATGGTCCCACGGCCGACGAAGGCCCATGGATCATACTGCCCCTCTGAGAGGCCCATGCTTAGAACAGTCCGTGTGTTGCCATGATTATTTTGGCCTAGTTACCAAAAATAGGCTATTGTGGCCACTAGAAAAACACAGAAAAAGAACTCCGGTGACTACAAGCAAACAACTAAACAAGACAATAAGGAAATAAATAAGCAAGCAATTAAGGCTAGCCTATTACCGCTATTACACATATTACATCCATTGGGCATCAAAGTTCGCCACCAAAGTGCAAATATAGGGAACAAAGCAGCATATTACATACACTT